>JAJMGZ010000041.1:0-110906 GCA_030582795.1 Metschnikowia chrysomelidarum
GTGAATCAGAGACATCATTGGTGTCAAGTTCTGGCTGTAAGTAGGTAACCTCCATGAGCACGGAATCGGAGCTTTTTCCCGCTAGAAATAACACATTTTCACGAAGTGCCACTATGGTGCCAGGATTTTCTATTTTGAGATTCGTGTATGACAGCTGGTCCAACGGACTTACATCAAAACCCTTGATGGTTTTCCCATCCACGTCGAAAGTGATCAAATGAATTTGACCTGTTCTTAACACAATCAAGACTTTGTTATCGTTGGGTATGGGTGCAACCTCACAGTCCTCTAGCTTCAATTCTTTAACAGAGTGATCAGAAAAGTCTTTGAGAATGGCAGTGCAGTCGGAAACAAACAGGTTCAATGCGATTCTACGGGTAATACCCCCACTATCAACGTGAATGAGCTCATTGCAGCCCATAAGCAAGGATCCATTGAGAGGAGCTTTAAGTGGTACGATTCGATGGATGTCGAACGGCAAGTTTTGTATTCTGAAAACAGTCGTGGCAGTAGAAGAAGCCAAGTCCAAGGACCATACCGAATACACCACGTTGTCCTGCTTGGCGGGAAGAAAACCAGCCCAGGTATCTTTCAGTTGCGAGAGGACGGCAACTGTGTGTTCTCGATAGTTGTGAAGAAACTGAAAGTCTACCACGTCGCCGATCGACGAGTCTAATGACGCAGCATCTAAGACTATACTGGACTCGAACAATTCCATATCGGAGGTACGATGCACGCTGCTCACGCCATTTTCACCATCAACATTTGATTTGGATAATGAACGCGACTCATCCTGGTTTGCATCTGACATATTCTCATTCTCGTCGCCTTCGTCGTGGTCATCGTCTTCTATACTGTTGAACGGAAGAAATATAAGTAGATTGTTTCGACGCAAGCAAAATAATGGTCGCGAAGACGAGACGAGCAATTGACTTTCATGCACATCCTCGTAAGTATAATTTTGCATCACGTGCTCGTAGTAGTGTAATGATACCGTTGAGATGGAGTGCTTAGCGTGATCCCATTTTATACACGAGACCCTGGCGGTCTTTGTAAGTACGAGCAAGTAGTCCAAGTGAGGATTTTCGAGCGTGCGGATCGATTTCAATTGAGTGACGGTGCCTTGAAGCTTGAAGGAATCGAGAATCTTCAATTTGTACTTAACCGCTGAGCCCCGCTTAACCTGGAGAACTTCGTAGATCTCAAGAAGGGATGCCTTGGCGACTACTAGATGTTTCTCTTGAGAGGTGACGAAATGACATGACACGCAGTCTGAGATCACCGACGGATCTGCAAACACGTCGTAAGCGTTCATTGCTGGCTGTTGAAAAGTTTGTCAATCAACAACTTTTGGCCTGTTGACATTTCGAAAAACCCATACACCAGGTGTTGTTCGCGGTACTGTAAGATAATATGATCGCAGGTGCGAGCTTGGGAGAGGTTGAGGAAAGATGATGAGTATTTTGACATCGTAAAAAAAAGTTTTGCAAAACAAAGAGACTCTGATGTAGTGGAAAAATTGGTTATGCGGATCTACAATCGATTAACCATAATCCATGTATTTTGATCTATAATGTGTATAAGTTAATGCCGTTCTAATCCCATTTGGCTATTGTCCTTTAATGATGTTTCTCCAGTAAACAGCTCAGACTATAGAAGTAAGAACAACAATGGCACTGAGACCAAGACTGGGACGGCACGAGCGGCGCCTCCCTCATAGGAGCTAACCAAGGCAGAGGTAACACTCGTGGTGCCGTTTGAGGCAATGGACGTGGCCTTCGATAGCGTAATGATGTTGTTTGTGATAACATTGACAGTATTGGCACTGGTAAAGGTAGTTACTGAGCTAGAGCTGGTCAGTGAACTAGAGAAGGTCACTGGAACCGAGCTGGCAACTGGACTCGAGCTAGTTAGCGAAGTAGAACTGGACGATGCGGTGCTGGAAGTAGCGATGGTGGTACCGGTAGTTACTGTAAACTCAGAGTTCGTAGCTGAAGACACTTCCACAATTGGCGTGCTGCTTGTCAATGGACAGTAAGTTGTGTACACTGTCTCGACACCATTAACCGTCGACGTGAGGTACCATACTCCGGTTGATACAGGAACAGTAGAGCATTTGTTTTCACTGCACGAGGTCACGGTGACAATTGTGGAAAAAACATTACCAGTAACCACGGCAGATGCATTTGATGTGCTTGACACGGACTCTTCTGTGGCAGTAGTGGCACTGGTTGTTTGGCTGGTGCCAGTCGTCACATCAACTGCTGCCGAAGTCACGGCCGAGGTTGACAAAGTGGCTTGGGTGGACGCCATTTTCAATGATGAGCTAAGATCGGCTGCTGTGCCGGTTGCTGTAGCGAAGATTCCCGTAGAGGTGGCCTCAGCAGATAATGGGCAGTATGTCGTGTACACTGTCTTTACTCCGTCAACGGTAGTAGTGACCACCGTCATGCCGGTAGTGATCGCGGTGGCATAGCAATTATTGTCCAGGCATGTAGTGACCGTGATGACGGTTGTCTGTGGACTGGTGACGTATTCTTCAATTGTGATATCGCTGTCTGTTGCCGTTGGTGCTGACTGTGACAAGGACGGCGTTCCATTAGTTGAAAATTTGGATAAGGTGGAAACGGTAGATAATGTACCGAAGGCCAGGCTCGAGGAGCTGTCACCATTGAAATTATGGATTTGTGAATTGGACTGAGCAGCATCTGTTGCAGCCGCCGCGATAGTAGCTACGCTTGCTGGACTTGCTGAACTTGAACTTCCAGAGTCCGATGACGATGCGAGGGTAGATGTTGTTTTGTCGTTGTAGATCACTGTGTAAGGTAAAGCAGTCACGTACGTGGTCAAAATGCCATCAACTGTGGTTACCACTGTTGCATATTCATTTAGAATAGTGGTGACGTAACAGTCGTCATCGGAGCAGACGGTTTGCAACATGGTCAAAGTGTTTTGATTAGTGGCATATTCCGTCTCATAGACATCGATGTCAGATTCCAGAAAGGTGGAGTTCAAGTAGCGAGCTCTAGAAACTGAACTCGAACAAGTCGAGGACACGAGGGTAGATGTGAATGTGGATAATGCGGTGGCACTTGCAAGCAAGGAGCAGGCAATTGAAAGTCTCATTTTAATTGATGTGATAGGAAAAGAGATTTCAAGCAAGACGCTAATCGGCATAAGCACTCCATCTTATATCTTCAGACATGTTATGCTGGCTGTGTAAAAAATAGCAGCCCCACCTTACCTTTGCTGGGGCATGACTGCAAATACTTGCAGCAAGAAAAAGACGGCTGGTTGATCTCTCCGATTTGTACTTAGTGCAGCGCGCGTCGTGCTCCTGTGCAGGCTCGTCGGCGCTGGAGGCTAAATCCCTGTACATTTGCTAAAATTAAAGATTGATTTGCTGAATCGGTAATTATTCATCTGCACGGTGGTAAATTATTGGATTTATGACATCAATATTTCTCTTTCTTCAAGATCAGCCACAAGCGCTCCTTTGGAGTGCAAGGATCACCAGTTCTTGGCAGATGGCTGGCCGTACATGAATCCGGCGCGTCTAATCATGATTTGCAGGAGCGCATCTCCAAAGCACTTTCGGAAGTTTGAGATATTACAACCATTCATATCCAAAAAAAAGCGAGTTTGCTTGAGGATTCGGTAGTTTATGGACAGGTCGATATTTTAGGCAAAAAATTCCGATTTCATCGAGCTGGTCAATCAAAAGTTGACCCCGTAGTCTGTGGTGTGCATACACGCGTGCGCAAGCTTAGTTTCCCAAGCAGGCAAGCGTCTCCGATTAACCGTTCTCATGCTTCTTTTCTGGGTGATAGTGTGCTCGTGGTTTTCTATATGTTGCCTGAAAATTATCGATATATCGTCTGTTGACGAAATTCTCGCCAAGCCCACCTCTTTGATTTATTTTTACGCTCCCGATTGCCAGCACTGCCAGGCATTTGCGGAAGATTTCGAGATTTTATCGCACATCTACAATGAATCCTCGACTTTTCAAATAGTAAGGATTGATGGGCGCAAGTATCGGGATCTTCGCGATCTATTTGGCGTTACTTCCTTTCCAAGCCTCAAACTCTATGACAATGAGAAAAAACAGGTCTCGACTTTCACGGAGAATAGACTGGTGGAAAACTTGCAGAAATTCATCAAGCAACAAACCAATGTTGATCCGAGTCCAGGCCGATTCAAGAATGAAATCACCAGAGTGGCAAATTCAGCAGAACTTGGTGAAATCAAACGCGACGGTAAAGCCGTGCTCGTGGCATTTGTAGCCAGCAGCGATGAAAGTTGGAAGAATTACTTATATCCCCACCATTTCTACATGTCCGAAGCAACAAAAAACCCTGAGATCAAGTTTACCATAAGCTTTTTCGATGACGTGGGCTCGGATCTAATTGAACTTTTCCATGTCAGTAACTTCCCATCATTGGTGTTAGTTGAAGATTCTCGAATCGGTATTTTAAACACGCTCACTACGGATAAGGCGGCCAAATCGGAAATTAATGCAAGTGATATCCTGAGATTTTTGCAGGACTGTGCTTCAGGCAAAGAAGGTGTCCTCTTCGATGATCTTGAAAAACTCTCGTCATTTGCAGAGTCGGCCCAATTTGAGGGGCATCAACATAAAAAGTCCGGCATGAATTTCATCGATAGTAGGGTCGATGAATACATGGCGAGCAAAGGGCTAGAAGAGCAGTATGTAATTTTGCTCGAAAAAATAACCTTGTAGTTTCTGCTATTATAGTAATTCACGAGAAATCAGAAGAATTTGTCTCTTGATCTCCGTATACCTAGTAGACTAATAAGAAGAGGCCTTTTTCATAAGAATTCATGAGCTTATCTGGTCTTGACATAATTTTTAAGGATAGGTTTGTCCCTAATTCATCTTTCTCGTCTCCACGCATACATTTCCCTTACCCTTGATTGAAGCTGAAGTTGCACTGTGACTCTAGTGGACATTGAACTTCTTTTACAAAAATTTTGCTTGTCATCGAATCAAAATTAAGCGAGAATTTTTTTTTATTTTTCAGTCTTAAATAGCCAATAAATGAAACAGGGAGCTCTCTTGCAGCAGTTGCCGCCGTCATGTTCTCAGGGTGGAGTGCACCTACTGCGCACGAGCGAGCTTACTTCCAGCACACCACCTACAGGAAACTATTCGGCAGAACTGAAAGTTTATACGTGACTTGAATCGACAAGTTGTTATTGACGCGATAATTAGATTTGGTCACCCATAGAAAGTTTTTAATAGCACGTGGCCAATAATAATCGAGCATCATGAATATTTTTCGCATACTTGCGGACCTTTCTCATATGGTCAGTAGCGGGCTCTTGATTTATTCAATCCAGGCTAACCGGTCCGTGGATGGATTATCGTTGAAAACCCAGGCTCTTTACGTGTTTGTTTTTGCGCTCCGTTATGTTGATTTATTCTACAAGTTTGTGTCCGTGTACAATTCCTTGATGAAGATATTTTTCATCTGCACATCAGTGTATACCGTCTACTTAATGACGCACAAGTATCCCAAGAGAATCAGAGAAGATACCGATACTTTTCCGGTGAAATATATCTGTTTGGTGGCTGGTGTCCTTAGTTTGATCTTCACCCATGCCTACAGCTTAAGGGAACTCACGTGGTCGTTTTCCATATGGTTGGAGGCTCTTGCCATCATCCCTCAGTTATACATGTTGCAAAAGACCGGCTCGGCCGAAAATATTACCACTCACTATATTTTTGCGTTGGGTATTTATCGTGGTCTTTATATTCCTAATTGGCTCTATAGGTATTTTGCTGAGGGCAAGTTGGACTATGTTGCAGTATTGGCGGGCATTTTGCAGACGGTGGTTTACTCTGACTTTTTCTACATCTACTACACCAAGGTGTTGCAGGGTAAGACTTTTGAACTTCCGGTATAAGATTTGTGGCTGTACATTAGCGTTTTACAGCTTCGACATGACATTATATAGTGCAAAGAAGATGACATTTCTTGTACCCTCTTAGTCTCTCTTCAACGAGTAGTAAACTTTCCTGATTCCCTCCTTCGTGACAATAAAAATCTCCAATCCGTCACCTACTTGAATATGCCTCTCGGTGGCGGAGGAAAACGCGTCACGAACCAATTGCAATACTTCCTCCAAGCTCAAGTATCTCAAAGGCTTCTTCTCCTTTCCATCCGAGCCCGGCTCATATTGGTTTTTGAAATTCACCTGATTATCGAGAAAAGGCATGATCAAAGACGCGGCAGCTCCTCCGGCCCTACATTGCTCCCTCTCGTACGAGCCCACGGGGTCGTAAGAATATACTGCGCCCTTGCCCTCTTCGTCCAATCCGGCAATCAATGTACTTACGTAAAAGGGGAAAAAACGCTTTCCGTATAATAAATGTTGGATATATCTGGCGGCTGAGCGGATGGTCAACTTCTTGTTATTGTTGTCGAATTTGTACCATTTGAACGCAGTCTTGAATCTGTCGATTAGGGCAGCACCATCTGCGGAAAACCCGTTCGCCGTCATGACAATGTCATCGCCTACATCGAAAATCTTTGGTTCGTAACGCGAGTTGATGTTGTAACCCGAAACAATACGGGTATCACCCGCCAAAACGGCGAAGTCTTCGCCCGCGATTCCAAGAACCGTTCCTCCATTGTCGGTATATGGATTGAATCTGTGCTCGATGGGAACACTGGACAATTCTGAATTATAGTCTGAAGATATTGTGCTCATGATGAAAAAAAATACTATCAATTCTTTAGTGCAGAGATTCCTCAATCGTTCGACAATCAGACGCTTTACTGAGTGAGGTGGAAGTCGTTGCCACTCGCGGTGCGGGACGTTCGTTTGGTAGTGTATGGTGGACCAAATGGAAGTAGGGACCAAGACTAAATAGCATTTTCTAGTGAATTTTTTTTTTAAAAATTACAACTTCTTCTACTTAAAGTTTTTTTATGTTTTTATTTCCTCGAAGAAAAGTCTCTATGATTTAACTATTTACATGCTTAAGTGGACTTCTCTTTCTGGATGCGAGAAACGTATGTCTTCGAAATCACGTTCCACGACCTCATGTATTTCTCCAAACACTGGCTCACACAGCTGTTCTGCTGCGGAGTTATGCGATCTTCTGGTTGATTTATGCATTTGTCAAAACAGTTCTGGGTGATTTTGCTCACGAGCTCGGTAGCGTTTGCCATAGCAAGCTCTTGTGTGATTTGTCCCTGGAGTTGAGATGCAATCTGACTGGACAGCGATGCCACGACAGGCGCGGCTGCAGATGTGGTAGATCCGAAAAGAGCCATTTTGGGAGGTGGTAATCGGCACGAAGAATGTGGCTGAAGTTTTAAATTCTAAAGATTCGTCTTTCTCAGCGCGCAAATGAACCGCGCCGATGAATGATCACGTGAGACATCAACAAGACTGGACAGGAACAATCGCGATAACGCACATTTGGCTGCGCGAAAATCCAGATACCTGCTTGCGAACCAGGGTTTTGCTTCCACCGCAAAAACGCTAATCGACCACATTGCCACTCAATTAACCCATTTATCAATTAATTTTAATTCATCACGTCACGCCAAACTTTTCAATTTTTGTTTTTCGGTCGCATAACCGATGAAAATGACACACGTCTCTGAGACAGCAACCGAGCTGGATGTTGAGAAAGTGCACCTTTTTCTCTTTATACATGGACTTTGGGGGAACCCGTCCCATATGCTGACGATTGAAAAGTCAGTTAAGAAATCGGTGGCCCCGGTATCTCCCGAAAGAATTGTCACTTTAAAGCCGTCGTCGTTCCGATTCTGGAAAACGTACGATGGAATACAAAGATGTGCAGAAAGTGTTATTGCAGATCTACTATACGAAATTGAAACACTCAAGCTCAAAAATAAAGCCAAAGTAGTCAAAATCAGCATTTTGGGTTATTCGTTGGGTGGGTTGATCTCTCGTTACGTGGTGGGATCGTTGTATGAGCTCGGGTTTTTCGAGGAGGTCACTCCTGTTTTCTTCACCACTTTTGCCACCCCGCACATTGGTGTCCACTTTTTCAAAATAGCCATATTCGATAGGGTGGCCAATCGAACGGGAAAGTATCTTTTTGGGAAAACTGGTGGCGAATTATTCTTGGCTGACTCAGAAAAATTACTCGTAGAAATGACCAAGCATGATTCAATCTACATTAAAGGACTTAAGCTATTCGAGAAAAGAATCCTTCTTGCAAATATCAGGAATGACCGGTCAGTGCCGTTTTTCACAAGCTTCATTACCGAATTTTCTCCATTTGAATCTCTCAACTCGATCAAAATTCACTACTTCGAGGGCAGTCCTCCCGCCAAAATCAACGGCGTTACCGTATGGCCTAAGTTTGTCGATTTACGACGCTCCGATAAGGTTGGCGGTCCGGAAATAAGACATCAAAATATACAGGAGGCAACGTCTATCTTAAGATCGAATATCTTCATGCGTTACACTCTACTCGTATTTGCTGCCTTGGTATTGTTTCCATTCTACCTTCCTTTGGTCATTTGCTTATCACTATATGTTTCTGGCTACAGCATCCTCAAGGTCAAGCTTGTAAGCGGTCCCGATAATGTGGAACATTGGGCAGGAGTTCGGCAGTCGGTGTATCATGGGGGATCGGTGGATACGGAGCACGCGGAGCAAGGCGATTCTCGAAGAAAAGAAAGAAAAAAGTTATCTCGTCACGAGTCCTTCAAAGGCGACACTTCCAACATGACCGAAAATGCCATGGAGAAGATGCTCGCGGCAGAGGAAAAACTCGGGAATGATCATGCAGAAATTTTGGAGGAGGAGGGGCAGCAAGAAGATGAGGTCAGTGCGAAAAGCGATGGCAATTCCAATAAAAACCCACAAGAATTTGGTCTGGAGGACTCTGGAAGTGATCCGGACCAGAATCTGAAACCGAAAGCAGAAAACCCGCTTCCTCGTCCTTTGTTTCCTCTCATGCGCAGAGGCGCAGCTGGAATCGATGTTCCAGTGAAAGAATACGACGAAGTAATAAAAAGGCATGAAGGTCTTCTTTATTGGAACAAGGAGGAGAAATATCCCTTGTTCCACGAAAAGACTCGGCTCTCGTTTTCAGAAGATCAACTCACGATTACGAGAAATTTGAACGACTTGCAATGGATCAAGGTCGCAGTATATCATGATCTGTTCAATGCTCATGATAGTATCGTAGCCAGAAGAGGTGCACTAAGGAACCCAAAGGGCACGTGTACAATCTTCTTGTGGGCGTCGATTCTCAGAGTACATATGCTCGAGAAGAAGGAAGAGTGATGGAATTAATTACCTAGAACATATTTATATCGGTGCAAATAGAAATACAAAAGTTGGGAATTATATGTGTTTTAATTATAAGGTTTTTGAAATTTCTTTTTTCACATTCAATTCACCAACGCTCATTTATTGTAAAGCAAGCGTTCATCAGCACGACCTTGCAGCCGCAACCACAAGCAGGGGTGCGAGATTCCGCCACCTTCATAGTAAAATTGACCGATTGGCATTTGGTGGCAAATTGAGAAAAATAAAGGACACACTTTAAGCATAACGGTGGATGTCTCTCTTGATAGTAGCATTATCGCCTGAAAAAAAAAGACATCATCAGATAAATTTATACAGTCTGATGAGTTTTGGCTGGTGGCGTGCTGACTTTCTTTTCGCTTGCTCTCGACACGAAGGATTTTCTTACATTTTAGTAAAATGTTAATTAGCGTTTGATTTGACTTAGTTATTGAAAAGCGTTTCATAATATTATTTTTCATCGATAATTATTAAACCACAATTGGTAATTAATTACGGTTCACTAAGTCGGTTCGAAGTCGCACCCCCGCGCCCCGAGGTTTGGTGTTTGCTGTGCAGGAGGATGTTTAATCTTGCTTTTCTAACCCCACGCACAAATCTCGGAATAGACAATCTACATAATCGTGAAGTATGCTCCTCCCAAATTCCACTTTCGGAGAGTGTACTTATCGATATGCAGTCGGACTGACGAAAATTTTCAAATTACAACCGGTTTTCCGTCCGCTTATCAACTCTAGAGTTCAGCCGTGGCGTCTACTACAAGGGCGGCAATCTAACCGCCATTCTCATTCATTCAGCAATTTGAGCAGAAGCCAGGGAAATGTACTGGACTCTCACGAAAGCAATTACGACTCCAATTGGTCTTGGGCTCGAAAAGATCAATGGAGTTTTCGAGTTGGTGTGGGATTAGGCTTCTTATCGGTCGTCTCGACCCAGGCGCTGGTATTCAATGACGTTTTCTCGGTCGACTCGACCATCCACAAATTGCAGCCAACAAAAAATAGTGAGACCTTCGAAAATGGTCTTTATGAGGCATCTAGAAAGGAAGAAGAGACGCTTTTTTATCGCTTACGGAACACCAAAGTAAGCGAAGGTCCCTTTCTTGTGAGAGCCTGGTACCGCCTTAAATTTGCCCTTATAGACTTCGTTATTGATCCATTCAAGACCTTGTGCCGGTTTCTCGAACTCAGTGCATTATTTGTTCCCTTACTTTTGGCGGCTCCAATTTGCTGGGTAGGCACGCGAGACAAACATACTGAGGACCGTACTAGAGCAGGCGCGAAGCTCTGGTTTCGGTATTTAAGGTGGGCTGCCGAATTTGCCGGAGCCACTTTCATCAAATTGGGACAATGGGCAGCATCTAGAACAGACATTTTTCCCAGAGGATTGTGCGACGAATTGGGTCAATTACACCTGAATGCTAAGCCTCATTCTTTATCACAAACGATCAAAATCCTTGAGAAAAGTTTCGCCATGCCATTTGGTGATATTTTCGATGAGTTCAATGAGACTCCCGTGGGAGTTGGAGCAATTGCGCAAGTATATTTGGCGAAACTCTCGGAAAAGGCCATTTCAAAAGCAAGAGCAGACGATGACCGAAACGAGCAACTGAAAAAATTGTCAGACGAAAGCAGTAATTCGTTCTGGACGAGCATGTTTGTGACAGAACAACAAGGCAGTCAGATCTCTTCTCAGCAACAAGTTGCCATCAAGGTGTTGCACCCTAATGTTGAGATCAAGATAAACCGTGATCTTCGGATCATGAGCTTCTTTGCCAATTTTATAAACATTATCCCAACCATGGAATGGCTCTCTCTACCGGATGAAGTCGGGCAATTCAGCATCTTGATGCGATTACAACTTGATCTCAGAATCGAGGCTCTTAATTTGGCGAAGTTCAGGCACAACTTCCGCAATCGTCTCGACATTCATTTTCCGAAGCCATTTTTGAATTTCAGCACGAGAGATGTTTTGGTGGAAGAATATATCAAGGCAGTCCCCATGTCACGAATGCTACTGTTAAAGGATAACTTCGGAAAGAATCTATCCAAGGAAGTCAGTGATAAAGGGCTCGACTCCTTTCTCCAAATGTTGATTCTCGATAATTTTGTCCATGCAGATCTCCATCCGGGAAATATGCTCATTAGATTCTACAAGAACGAAATGTACAAGCACGAGAGAGAGTACAAGATCGTGAAGTCTAGCAACGAACACGAGACAAATAGAATTACCGACGAGTTGCTAGCTTTGGGAGACGATAGCAAAGCGTGGTGTGAGAAACTTGAAAGTCTCTACGAGAACGGCTACCATGCGGAAATATGCTTCTTGGATGTAGGTCTTGTGACCGAGCTCAACCACGAAAACAGAATAAACTTCATCGATTTGTTCAAGGCATTGTCAGAATTCGATGGTTTCAGGGCTGGAGAATTGATGGTTGCGAGATCAAGAACGCCAGAGACAGTTCTTAATCGGGAAATCTTTGCCCTTAAAGTTGAAAAATTGGTGGACAGGATCAAGGAGAGAACCTTTACGTTGGGCAATGTTAGTATAGGTGATCTTCTTGACCAAGTTCTCTCGATGGTACGGACGCATCACGTGCGCATGGAAGGAGACTTTATCACCGTCATCGTTGCAATCTTATTGTTAGAAGGCATTGGTAGACAACTTGATCCACAATTGGATCTTTTCGCAAGGTTCGTATACGCGATTCTTTTTGGATTCCCCACGGAGAGCTCGTGAAGTATATTCCAGTGCCAGCTTCATTAGCTCTTCAACCACAGCTTGAATCTTTACTAACAATCAACAGTTCATTGCCAGTGTTGAGAAAATTAGGAGTGCTGAAAGAGGGCAAGGAGTTACTTCAAAATGAAGACTCGCTTAATATGATGAAGGTGTGGTTGGCTTTGGAGGTCAGACAACTAATCAATGCCTCTATTCAAGACGTATGTTACATTTCTTTTTTCACGATACTCAATTGCTTAATACTAACTTTCAGATACATGCCCTCGTCAAGGCAGATATGCTCAGTGCAAATATCTGAGCGCCCAATCTTCGCGGAATTCATGCACATTTATTAGGCACGTGCTCAACAGGGGCGCGGTGACGAAACAGCATGCGAAAAGAAATTTAAAGAACATGACGAGGTGAGAAAAATGAATCATTGATGCAAGGACCTTGAATTAGACGATTGATAATACTGGCCGATGATTCTGCATACCAAGTTTGCTAGATAATCCCTGCAGGTCTGTTCCTGAACATTTGTCAACGCGCGCTAACGTCATTTGCAATGGTGAAGAAGATTGAGGGGCGAAACCTGCATGGCGAGCCTCACCTGTCGGCTCGTGTCGGCGCCCAGTGCGATTCTCCGCAATTCATTGCTATACTTGCTTCACCCACGAGTGAATCTTTAAATTCATCAAATTTACAATGGCATCAAACCCACCTGGAAACTGCTGTACTATTGCTAGCTTTCATGAAGGCACCCCTGTAGGTAAACACCAGGACGTATTTGGATTGGACACCTACGTTACCGGCGCCGAGAACGCTGGCTCCCGAACCATTGTGATCTTGACAGATATTTATGGCCACAAATTGAACAATACTTTATTGGTCGCCGATGAATTGGCGAAAGCCGGCTATAGAGTTTATGCCCCTGACATCTTGAAGGGCGACCCAGTGGATGAAACGGTGAAAGATCTCCCCTCGTGGCTCCTGAACCACACTAATGAAATTACTCGACCAATTGTCGATGGGTTTTTAAAATCACTTCGTGAGGAAGTCGGAGACTCTGCGTTTGTTGGAGTTATTGGCTATTGTTTTGGCGCTAAATATGCCATTCAACACTTGGCTGCCGGCGGATTGGCCACCGCTGGAGCCGTGGCGCATCCATCCTTCGTTACGATCGACGAAGTAGCCGCCATCAAAAAACCAATCATTATTGCCGCTGCTGAAATCGATCAGATCTTCACCCCGGAGCTCAGACATGAGACCGAGGCCAAATTGATGGAGATCAAGGCAAGATATCAACTCACGGTGTTTTCGGGCGTATCACACGGCTTTTCCATCAAGGGCGACATCAACGATCCTGTGGTGAAGTACGCCAAGGAGAAAACACTTGCTGACCAGCTTCAATGGTTCTCTTTGTTTTGACTCGGGAGTCAAGTCGCTTATAGGCCTAAGTAGAATTCGCAGCACTTAGTACAATTTTATTATACTTCGTGTCCCATGGCGAGAAAGATCAACAAAAATAAAACCAGAAACTCAATCAGTTCATTTACTTTCAAAATATATCTTGAAGATGAAATGTCAGCTGGCTTGTCGGGTGCGGAATGACCAATATCTCGTTCTGGCACATGCACTACATTTTTTTATCGCAAAAAGTCGAGAAAATCACAACATGTCTCTAGGACTGGAATTTCCACAAGCGATATATAACCCTTTGTAATACACCGTCAAGGCCCCAGTAATAGCAATAGAACGCCCTCATCGCATCACCTCATCGATCGACGTCACGTACTGCACAAGTCCTCATGAGTTGACGAAAAAAAATCTTGAGCTAATTCAAGATATCTCCTTCTCCATAAAAATGCCAACTGAACTCGAAGAATTGGTGACCTTCTTACACTCGCCACAACCGGCTGTGGTTCAAATTGCTCTTGACAACCTTGTAGGCTACTCGCAAGGCCCTCATCAAAGAGTTTTCGCATACGATAACTATGAGGCCATCACCGACTTGAAGAAACTATCACAAAAAAATGAAAAAACCTTGGTGAGTCAGTCTGTTACTATCCTTGCCAATCTATGCGATGACTCTACGGCGAGAAACTTGATTGTTGAAGATATTGAGTATCTCAAATTCTTGGTTGCAGCCATCATCAGACCCACGAACATCAATGCCGACTTAATGTCGATTTTGCTCGCCAACTTGGCTAAGAGCGAGCTGATCACCTCTATATTAGACATTCAGATTCAACTATCAGACTCTGAGAAGGAAGTTTTTGCCCTGCAGAACGCCATGGATTGTCTCATGGATTGCTTCGTGAAGGGTTTTGACCGCAGTTTGAACAAGTACGCCAATTATGATTACCTTGCATACTTTTTCTCGGATATCTCACGCTTGAAGAGAGGAAGAAATTATTTCATTACGGAACAAGCTTACGATAATGTCATTTCCATTTCGAAACTCTTACCCTTCACAGAGAAATACGACTCGAAGATTAGACGTGAAGGTGTAGCCTCTACAATCAAGAATTCGCTATTCGACACCGATTCTCACAGCACCTTGATGGCAGAAGATGGAATTAATTTGTTACCTTATATTCTCTTGCCTCTCGCTGGCCCTGAGGAGTTGGACGAGGAAGAAATGTTCAACTTGCCCGACGAATTACAATTGTTGCCACCAGATAAGATGAGAGAACCTGTGGAGATCATTCTTAACACTCACTTGGAATCGCTTCTATTGTTGAGCTCTTCCAAAGAAATTCGTGAGATCTTGAGGGAGAAATCCGTGTATCCGTTGGTTCGTGAGCTACACAAAGTGTCGGACTCGGAAGATATTACTGCTCTGTGCGACAGATTGGTCCAGTTATTGATGCGGGATGAGGAGACCCCAAATGACCCTGAGAGCGATGACGAAGACGATGATAAGATTGTTGAGATCCTATAAATATGTCGTCTTTCTTAGCAAAAATACATATATCACTCAAATGTTCATCAAATTCAATTAGCCCTATCAATTTTCCGTTCACTTCGCTAAGGCTGTACATACTATTCCTTTAGTTGTAACTTGCCGTCTGCAAGTCTGAGGTTTTGTTTCACAATCTGGATGATTCGAAGTTTGTTGTCCTTATGACTTCCAATTCTATTTTTCAAATTCATAAGAAGTTCCTTCGTCGTGAGCGGATTCTTTCTCACGATGTCCAACACCTCTTCCGTAGTCACGAGCTCCCCATTTACGCCACTATCATCAAGACCCGCCAGAACTTCAGGTGTAGGCAGGGTTGAGGCAGTGTCTTCTCGCTTGACTTTCTTCATTGGCGAAGTGTCCTCAAAAATCTGTGGTCTCTTTTTTGAGGTTGTACTCCATTCGCCATGAGGGAAATTTATCAAGAAGTCTCTTGGAGCTTTAATCGTAACCATTCCATTAACGTTCTTGGATAAAAACACCACTCTAGGTTTCTGTTGATCGGTTGTTTGTGGTATTTCATCCGTAGGCTCGGGCTTGACGCTCACTTCTTTCTCAGAGCTATCATCGCTCTCCAAGTCTGACTGAGAAACGTAAGGGTTTGATTCCTCGTTGTCACTTTCGTAGACCGCTCCCTCCGTCTTGTTCAATACTTTCTTCAATTTTTTACCCTCCTTGTCAACCTTACGTGACTTCTCAACCTCAAACAAGTCATTCAAATCATCATCACTATCATCTCCACCATCCAGTTGTCCGTCAAAATGTGCAGCTTTGAGCATCTCCTTTTTGATCTTTCTCTCCAGAAGTTTATTCTCCTCCTCATCTCCATCCATAATCGGAGCCTCCTCGTCGTCTGCAAACTCCTCCTCGAAATCCAAGTCATCATGGTCGGAATCTCGATCATGACTTCCACCCTGAACCGTACGCATCCCGCCTCTTTGGGGCTGTTGAACCGATGACGACCCATTTGCGCCGCCATTGCGATTAAATCGGATGTCCGACCTATCGCCATTCTCGTCCATATGCTTCATGAGCCAGCGCGGCGCAGACAGGTTTTTCTCCATTCTAGCCTCCGCTTCTTCGAGAGTCAAGGTGGCGTATTTGTTCCTGGGTGTAAATTTATATACTTTTTCTGCAGGTACCATGCGGAAACAGTTTTTGTCAAACACAAAAAGGACCTGTGTGGTTTCTGTAGAGCCGGCCTCGTAGCTTCCGACGAATACATTGTCACCCGTATAATCTTCGATCACCCAGGGATAGTATTCCTCGTACCTTAGCTTACGTTTTTTCTCGTCCATCGTGCGTACTTGTTTCGTCTTTCTCTTGAACAAGTTTTTCCGTTGGCGACGAGCGCCTCCATCCGGAGCAACCTGGGACAAATCTACGTGAGTGGGGTCATTCTCATCTCTTGTTCCGTCCGCTTCCATGGACTCGAGATTGGCCTCCTCCGCTTCTCTTTCGCGGCGCCGTTGATCGATCTCTTTCCTAGATAGTTGGAATTGGATATTTTGGGGGTCTTTTCTATGCATTCTAACTGGCTTGTTGAAGGTGTTCATAACATCCACATCTTGCTTGGTATGAAACTTTAAAATATGGTGTCTCCTATCCTTCAATTCCTCGGCGGTACAGGCCTTCAAGGGAACCGTGCTCCATTCCGACAGAGACGATTGATTACTGGTGGGGTTCGAAGAGCCGTTCGAGCGGGACGATTCGGTCGAGCGAGAATCAGCTACTCTGGGTTCTTGTTTGATCGTATCTTCCACTTTGACGATCGGCTGGCTCATATTGTACGAAAGAGGTACCTTCTTTAAGCGCGGAGTGAGAGTTGCACTTGTGAGGTCGAGCTGCACTGGCCTTTTTCTGTCGGGCGGGTCATTTCACTAAGACGGGGGGTGGTGATGAATATCCGTAACCAGTGGTTGCTGAAAGTGATTTTGGAAACTAAGAAATAAAAATGTCAAAGAAAATTAAAATTCTCTTTTTCTAGAAATTTTCCACGAATTTGATCTTATTTCACGCCACCGATTATTTCTGAGAATACACTTCATAACGCTCGCCGAATGCAAACACGGAAACTTTAATTGAATTTTTTTTGACTTGCATTTGCAAAATCAAGAAAATCTTTGAGATAGCACTACTTAATCTTATTTGATCAGAGTGTGCCTTTGTGCATTACACATGTTAATCCTAGGTAAGCTTGGTCTTTCTAGTACTCTCTTCAGCGCCTGGCCGCCCTATCTTGTACCCAGACGCTCGCTACAGTCACGTGCGCTTAGGTCCATGCCTGGCTGGGGCCTACGTTACTAATTACACATAAGATACACATTCACTCTCACAAAACACCTCAAATATTCAAATATTGAGTGATTTTAAACTTGTCGTGGTTTTTGCAACCTTGGAGTTTTTCGACTTCATGGCGTCATTCTTCTCTTAGGAACATGCCCTGAGAAAGTTGGCGTTCTTTGGTCAAATGGGCAGTAGTTATATAATGATGATGACTTCGAGTATATGAGGATGAGTCTTCGTCATGTATTATATTCGACAACATGCGTCAATTTACGAGCATGCAAATAATCAGGGAAATTTAACGTGCAGTTTCGAATACTCGCACCGCGAATTGGCTGCAAAAATTTGAGGCTCGGCCTCCGAGGGGATTTAGTCTCCACATGGACTCAAAAAAAGACTCAAAGACAGACTCAAAGAAACGGAAGTTTTCGCCAAAGCTTCAATAGTCAAAAGAATGAGCTTAACATTGATCTTGAGGAACTCTTTTCTGTAACTATTCAATTTAGCAGGATTAAAGTATAAATTTATAACAACTTTTGTAAGAGGAAAGTAATTTTATTGTTGGGTTGAAAGCGCGCTAGAAAATTGTTTGTAAAAGTCAAAAGAAATAAAGACAATGGTTGATTTCTTTATTGAAGATATTTTTACATCGTTCTCTGTTTCTTAAGGAACTTTATACCTGGGGTTGAGGAGGAATGATAGTTTTTTCTGATAATAGAAAGCGCCTCCAGATCTTTGCCAGTTTCAAACTCTAGAGAGCACATTTTTGTTTGTGCGGCTAGCGCCTCTCGGCGTTTTGTGTGATCTTCTTTGGCTGCGAACATCGTGTTCGGGTACAAAAAAAAGACTCAGTGCTCCAGGTTCGCAGCCACCTTGTGTTCCTCTTCTTTTCCAGCCACCACCCAGCAATCATGTCTTCCGATACTTCTGAAGACCCCAAATTGCCCGATCAAATCTTCTTTTACTTCTTTGCTGGTTTTTTTTCTCACTTGTACTTGAGAGACGTTCTTGGCGTTTCTTTAGTGCCCGGTGAGTTTGCACCCGCTCCCCAGGCCGCTGCCCAAGACTCTGGTAGACCAGTTCCAGGTCTCAACAGAGTTCGCAGAATGCGCCCAGAGGTCACTTGTGGCTCCTTTAGAAAGTTGAATTCTTTATCTGAGTCTTGCTCCGAGCTCTCCGCTTGCTCCAACGCTCTCGACGATTCCGCTGCTATTGTGTTTGCACCCACTGCGACAACGTCTGGAGAGCAACCAGTAGCTGTTAAAAAACTGGAAATGGAAGTCAATAGCGAGAGAGTCGAGGCAGATTTGGTATTAGCCACCACCGAAGCGCAGGACTATGAGGATTTCGCTCACACTGGCGCAGGTAACCATTCCCAGGTTTGTGACACAGCCTCAATGCCACAAACACCCTCTTTCACTGGGCAGCCAGCTCAGCGCAAGAAGCAAAGAAAACAGAAGAGACGTTCCGAAAGGGGTTCCAAGAAGTCAGCGCGCCAAATCGCCCCCGAGGCTGAGATCGAGGCTATAGTGGAAGCTCTTCCAGACCGGACAGAAGCCGCCTCTCCCATCCGTTATTTCGAAAGCGCCAAGTTGCTCGCCAACAATCCATATTCAATCTTGGCTGACCCAGATTCTGAAACTGATTCATTGGATGATTCATTAGACATGATCCCAAGACCAGAGTTTGTGCCGATTAGAACATCCACTCCCTTTGATGAAAGTTGTTTCGCGAGTCCTTTGCCCGAGGAATCTCCAAATATGGTCATCTTGGAGCCCACGGCCCCAGAGCCAAATTCGACTGTTGAAATTCCCTCCACACACTCTTCATCCATTCATATTTCTTCTGCTACGCTCAATTCTTCTACTACTCCCGACTCTTCCACCTCAAGACTTCCATCTTCCACCAAGAAGGTATCGCAGGGCAAGAAGCAGAATGCTCGCTCTAAGAAGGGATCGAAGAAGACCGCAAAAAGAAAGACCAACACTGCTAAGGCTGAGGCAGATCCAGCAACGGATTCAATTGCCATTCCTAACAAGTTTTTCCTTGACGCTAAGTCGCTTTCCGAAAACCCTTATTGGATTTTGGCGGAACATGACGGTGATGAAGCTGCGCACATTAACCAATTGAGGTTTTTGGTAGAGCCAAAGACTGTCCCAATTGTGTCGCCCGCCCCCGTTGAAGTGAAGCCATCTGCTAGGCCCCCATCGGTGTCGTCCATCATAGTTGAAGAGTCTGAATCGAGACCCGCGACCCCAATCCTGGAGTGGGATAGTGACTATCCACCAGAGGAGATCGCTGGCCCGGATTTTATGCCAGCCAGAGCATCCACTCCGATTGACGATTGTCGCCCCACAAATTGCTCGTCTGAAAAATCGTTAAATATTGCAGCACCTGAGCCCGCGGGCCCAAATCCAGATCTGATTAATGATACTACCTTCGACTGCCATCTTTTCTCGTCCACGAACCTCGCGGTCGAAAACGACTCTGCATCAACAACGTTCTTCATCACGGATCCAGCGAAGGAAATCAAGACTTTCGCCCCAAAAATTTTCGAGTATGGTTCTCAAGCTGGTATGGAGTCTCAGGAACACAGTTCGGTTGTCGCTGAAAAGGCTTCTCACATTGTCATTGAGGAAACAGCCATGGCCATTTCTCCTACCACTGCAGTCGATGATACTCAGGCCAAAGCAAAGTCCGGATCCATCGCTGATGGCTTGTTGATGTCTTCTTTGCATTGTTTAAAGGATAATGCAATCGACGAAAAGCCATCTTCGAGAGCGCCCCGGTCATTCCTCGCAAGGGAATGGCAATACTGGACTTCGGCTTGGAAAGAGTTTTTGACCATGCGCAGAGAAGAATTCGTTTCAGTTGTGATTCTGTCCCCGTTCGAGATTTAATGGGCTGCAAATTGCCGGCCGGTCCACGCTATATCTGAGCTCAAACCAGGAGATTCCGGGACAATCTTTTTGCCTATTCGAGACCAACTGCGGTCTTCCAATGGAAATTTGAGTGAAGATCACTTTCAACATTCTTGGCAAGATTTTCAGGGCTTGCGGCCTTATGGACATTTTTCAAATCAATTTTTGCTAACACAACGTCGTCCAAGAAAACGGAAAAAACAAAAAAAAAAACTAGAAAACTTTTAAAAAACCTCAAAAAAAAAACTTTTTACATTTTTTACTTTGCTACAAGACTTTATATTAAATGGACGCTATTATAAAACTACACATCTTGCCTAGCCTATTCTATGATTGAAGGTTGCTCGAAGAGCCCCGCCTTTGGTTCTCTGTCTCATTGTTGAAATGGACAAACCAGAATGTTGCAGCCATCACAGCGCGCCATGTCGGAAGTGGTGATCGAGGAAGTACCACCGAATCATCTGCAAATCCCGTAAGAGTGTGTCATGTTCTGATTTCAGTTTTCTTGAATAATGTCCCTTCATATCTTTTGAACTTAACAATAACAGAAATTACTTCCTTCTCAAGGCTTTGCAAAATACACTTTCGACGTGAGAATTGAGAGTCGCACCGCCAGAAGCATTAAAATAGCTTTCAGGGAAAATAGAATGAATGACGATTTCAACTTCGATGAAAGAAAGTCCCTGTGGGGGTACTCTGCGGGTTTTCTTCTTGAAGTTATATTAGGTTGGTGTTTATGGCCAGAAAAAATTCCTTTCCGCTGAAAAAATCACCCCGCCTGCGGATCACAGGACACAATAGTTGGCATCTACAAATTGTCGGCCAGTCCACGATCTGTGTGAACACTTGCTAGGAAGCTAGGATGTTGTCTAAGGCTCAGAATCCACGCCTTGAACAACCACTTGGATCGCTAGTTAGAAATCAAATGATTAATGTTATTCACATTTTTGCTATAGTTCTACGAAGCCCTTTTTCACTAGGTCTTGTGAGCTTTTATACCATATGCTATTGCATTCGAGGGAACGAAAACAAAACCCACAAAAAAGAAATAAAACATAAAATTGAAAAATCGACTCTCCTTTCTTGTTGGCCATAAGGATTTATGTCTAATAAATACTGTTTCAAGCTGACTTTTTCAGTCGAACAATCCACTACCTCACAGATAGGCGAAGCGAATAGAAACTCAAGCATCCAATGCATGGGATGATATATAAGCCCCAAACTTCTGGTCTCTCAAATCGGTTTCTTATTTGTGTTTAAAGCTTTGTACGATTTTGGAGCGACCGCAGTCTGACCCCCGAGTGAATACAAATCTGATGAGGTTCATGGAACGAGTCATGTTAAGGAATCATCATGCTTTTATTACCTCTAAAAAACGACAGAACTTCATGAGCTCTTCACAGAACCTTATGAGCTTGTCCACTGACCTCTCGAGACTTATCGTTGAATAAATGCATGTACGCATACGGCTAGTCAAAAGGAGTCTGATTCTGCTATTTTTCGCAGCATGTCAATCTTCGGCACTCAAAATCGTATCTTTTTTTGAATCGAGTACTGGTTCGCCACATTAAGAGTATTCTCACGTTGAGAAATTGCCACATAGTTTGACTAAACCGGATGCGCTCGTGAGTATTGAGTTTGCAAATCATTGGCAAACTCGGTCTTCCAAGGAGCCTTGTCGGCCTTAGGTATCCTTCTTGTCTTACCACGGCAATGTCAACGCGAGAGGAACCAGACATATCCCATTGACAAAACCGGGCTTTTTTTCATAACTAAATTTTCATAATTATAGAAAAGTAATGATTGTGATAGTGAATGAATTCTTAATTCGAGTTGATGATACATCAGTTCGACTCTTTTGCACCTCGAGCAAGACACGGTTGCAAATTCGAATAGCGCTGTGAGAATACACCTCAGTTAATATGTAGCATCAACAGAATTTTGTTTCGCGGGACCAAAAACCAAAATGTGAATTTATTTCTCAAGAAAAAGGAATTCGAACACTAAAGTTTTGCTTCAGGTATTGAATCACCGGTTTGATGTCCGGGGAGATTGCATATAATGCATTCGTTCGTCTCAGATTAGCCCGTTTTTTTGGTACAATCATCGAATGAGTAATTTAAGGACCAAACAATATCACGAAAAATTACGAATTACGCGTTCAGCAGATGATTAAATCTGTAGTAAATTTGTGTCTTGATCGTAAATTTTAAGTCTCACTACCTTGCAGGCTCAGCCCCGGAATAGCTGCCGGTTCCGGAGCTGACGCGGCGCTTTATCCGAAGAGTCACCGGCGATAGAATACGACATATATCGAATGAAAGAAATACACATTTCTTTATTTCTGCATCCATGAGCGACAAAACCATAACCGCAACAGATACAAAAGGCTCGCCGCCGGGCTATTTGGGGTTTATCGCCGGTCTGTTTTCAGGTGTCACGAAAAATGCCGTAGGCCATCCATTTGACACAGTGAAAGTCCGGCTACAGACGTCGGAGGGAAGATTCAAGGGCCCTATGGACTGTGTTTGGAGAACATTCAAAGCAGAAGGGTTTCGAGGATTCTATAAAGGATTTACGCCGCCTTTGGTCGGCTGGGTTCTCATGGACTCCGTGATGCTCGGATCTTTGCATCTATACAGACGCTTGGTCAAGGATAACTTTTATGCCGAGGAAAAGAAACTTCCGTTGTTTGGTCATGTGGTTGCCGGATTGGGAAGTGGATTAACGGTGTCATTCGTGGCGGCCCCGATCGAGCAATTCAAGGCTCGTCTACAAGTACAATATGATGCAAAATCGAGCAAGTATACCGGCCCTGTAGACGTTGCTCGTCAACTATGGAAGATATCTCCCAAAACCTGGTTCACTGGTCTCTTCCCCACGATGGTGTTCCGTACCAACTTCATTTTCTGGTGGGGGTCATACGAAATATTCACTAATTGGTTCACGGAGAATACCAAAATGTCTAAACCTTCGATAAACTTTTGGGCCGGCGGCCTTTCGGCGACGGTATTCTGGATCTTTGCGTATCCTGCTGACGTCGTGAAGCAAGTGATTATGACAGACAGCCCCATCAAAGCAGAAAAGAAATTTCCTCGCTATATGGATGCCGTGCGATATATTTATAGGGAAAGAGGGTTGGCAGGTTTCACCCGTGGATTCGGTCCGTCGATTTTGCGTTCATTTCCAGCAAACGCGGCGGCATTGGCTGCGTTCGAGGCGGTGATGAGGGTTTTACATTTGGCATGATGGGGGTATTCTCATTAAACGTTAATTATTCACGACATAGATTTAACACTATTTCATTTCCATTCAAATCATTTGCCTACTGTAATTGTAGCATCGAAATAAATGAACGCTTCTAATTATTCTCCCATGGCTTTCGTCTCTCCTCGGCTTGAGACTCGGACTTTTGTTCTGGCAAAACAGTTTCGGGTATCTGTTTGATCCCAGGAACGGGCTTTCCAGAGACAATCAAATCAACAAGTTCCTGATAGTTCGATGAATATGGAGCCTCACTGCTGTCATCATCAATGACTTTTTGCACTGGCTCATCGTCATCCAAAAGAGTAATTTTGCTATCCTTTGTTCTCTTCCAAGCGTAGTAGTCGTCTAAATTTAGAATGTTCCCTGTTGATGAGCAAAAGAAAAAAGATTTTGCCTGGTCCGTCAATTGCTGGCTTTCAGCGGCGGGAATGGTCTTGACGGATGGATCTTGTTCCTGTAAGGACTCGAGATGCCCTTGTAAAATCTGACTAAGTCCTTCTTGAAATTCCGTGAAGGTGCTCCAATCAAAGTCACGAAATTGCTCGTATACCTTTTCTTGTGAGATTTGATTATTCATTGTTCAAATTTTTTTTATTGATAATCCGAAACTATCCAGTTGAGGGGGAGCGAACTTATCATCGAGATAAAGTTGTCTCGTACTGCGCATAGAAGAAACTGCAGTGGGTTCACAGGAATGATTGCTTTTTCCAGATCGAGGAATATCAGTGCGGCTCCAAAAGTTTTGATACATAGGCGATTAAAAAAAAGGTCAAATTCACTAAAAAAGCTGCATTTCTGTGTGTACACTAGAATGGCGGGCGGATTGATGGAAACGCCAGATGCGCCGCGGTCGCAAGCAGCGGCGACGCGTTGTAGTCCATCTAACGAGAACAGTTTAACGATTGAAAAATAAATATCGCATCTACTACACCAAACTTATTGCAGAAGTAAGGAAGATTTTCAACACCCAATAAACCTGGGCACTAGATCCTTATTGAATTAATTTAACGATCCGACTCTCGCGATGACTGCTGCTTATTTAACTTTAAATCACTTATACTTCGCGGGTATTCTTTTACGAATCGGATTTTTCTTCTTCGGCTTATATCAGGACAATAATTTTCCGGTCAGATATACCGACATCGACTACTTAGTGTTTAGTGATGCCGCTAGGTACGTGTACGAAGGACTCTCGCCGTACAATCGGGAAACATATCGATATACTCCGTTACTAGCGTGGATTCTTGTTCCCAATTCCTGGGGCGGAATGTTTGTTCACTATGGCAAAATCATATTCATTATATGTGACGTTTTAACTGGCTACCTAATTGTGAAAACCCTTGCCCTTTCGACCAATGTGGCGTCTAAAAAGAAAACTCTCATTCTACTGTCACTTTGGCTCTTGAATCCAATGGTAATTACCATTAGCACAAGGGGCTCGTCAGAAAGTCTTCTCACTTTTATCATTATGCTTTCTTTATACAAATATCTCGAAGGATCTTACAATCAGGCGGCTTTTTGGTTGGGGTTGTCGATTCACTTCAAAATCTACCCGATCATATACCTCCCGGCGTTCATGTACAGTATGGCCGTTCTCGGGCCGAATTTCCAGATCTGCAGGAAAATCTATCTTTTGAAATGGTTAAATCGAACAAATACCCAATTTCTTTTGATAACTTTGGGATCTTTAGCCGGGTGGACTGCGATCATGTACCACGTATATGGGTATGAGTTTTTGTATCATTCGTATCTATACCATTTGACCAGATTGGACCACCGCCACAATTTCTCGCTATACAATATGGCATTATACTATAAATCTGCGACTGCACATATTTCGGTCTCGCCAAAAGATGTCATTCCAAAGTTATGGATGCAAATCACCGGAGGTATCGAGAAATTCGCATTCGTGCCTCAACTTCTCTTGAGCGGAGTAATCGTTCCGCTTTTATTGGCCCAAACAGATCTTGCATCTTGTTTGTTCGTGCAAACATTTGCATTTGTCACATTTAACAAAGTCATGACCTCGCAATATTTCATCTGGTTTTTGATCTTTTTGCCCCATTATCTCGCGCGGTCGAGATTATTCTCAACATCTCATTTACTCAAGAGTGTGCTCTTACTCGCTCTCTGGCTTGTGACTCAAGCATCATGGCTTTTCTTCGCATATTATTTGGAGTTCTTGGGAGAAAGTAACTTTACTAGCGGCATATTACTCAGCGCTGCCTCATTTTATCTTACAAACTGTTGGATCTTAGGAAACTCGATTGAGTATTCGTGACTCAATTAAACAACTTCATATGATAGCTAGCTCAAATCATTGCCGATTTTCATGTACCTGAGATTCCAAACCAAGAATATCTTTTATATCGAGATATTTCGTTACCTAAAGTTGAGCGTTTCTTACAAATACACAGTATATCGAAGGGAAATTGCTTTTTGTGCATCGATGATCATGTGACGAATTTCCTAATCACTGATTTTTTAAAATTATTTTTGCTTCCGAAAAGAAGTTTTAATCATATTCCTTCGGGAATCAATAATGAATGATGAATATTGTTCGGCGCCTAAATTCAGGTGCGCCGCACACTGATCGAAATGAAGATCACGTGCCTCGCGAGCGCATCTCCTGTGATGCATACTAAGTCCTTTGAAATACACAAAAAACCCCGGTAATAAAGAATTCTAAAGACCTCCGAAATGTCTCGAATGGAATTGTACTCCCCCGAGGGCTTACGTATAGATGGACGGAGATGGAATGAATTGCGAAGATTCGAATGCAAGATTAATACTCATCTGAATTCTTCCGACGGGTCATCATATGTTGAGCAAGGAAATACAAAAGTCATGTGTATGGTCCAGGGTCCCATGGAGCCCCTGTTGCGCTCTCAAGTGAACCAAACACAGGCCAGTCTTGATATAAATTTGAACGTGGCCAGCTTTTCGACCTTACAGCGTAAAAAGAGAAGCAAGAACGAAAAAAGGATTCTCGAGTTGAAGGCCACTTTAGAGAGAACTTTTGAGCAAAGCATTATGTCGCATCTATACCCGAAAACCGTCATTGAGATAAACGTTCAAGTCTTAGCTCAGGATGGCGGTCTCTTCCCCGCAATTACCAACGCAATTACTCTCGCATTGGTTGATGCCGGTATAGCGATGTATGATTACGTGTCTGCCGTTAGTGTGGGCATATACGACCAGACACCTCTTTTGGATCTAAATAATTTGGAAGAAAACGATATGAGTTGTGTTACTATTGGTGTTGTCGGCAGAAGCGAGAAGCTTGCGATGTTACTTTTGGAAGATAAAATGCCCTTGGATAGATTAGAATCCGTCCTAGGAATTGGAATTGCTGGTGCTCACAGAATACGAGACTTGATGGATCGAGAAGTTCGGAATCACGGAATCATGCGGCAGGCCAAGTTGGGTTCCTGATCCAGTTGATTTCATTATAAATAGAGGATGGTAAAAGTATAATCGAGGGGCGCAATTCACTGCAAATACCTGTAGCTCGACATAAAATCTTAGTTTAAATATGAATAAAATGGCGGACTCAGTAAGAAATAAAATAAAAGGCCATGATTTTGAAAATAAAAAAATTGACACGGACAGGAATCGAACCTGCAACCCTTTGATTTGGAATCAAAAGCTCTACCATTGAGCCACCGCATCTTAGAGCACGTGAGATTCAAGTGGTTTTGCCAGGTCGCTATAGAACTTTAGTATTTGAGAGCAACCTTTCCTTCAACTCCAACCTACGCAAAAATTGCGCAAACTTAATTGATTCTTTGATAGTTCTCGACGCACTTATACATTCCAAGGCCGAATGGAGGATGAAAGGGGAATATTTCAACCTCTTCTGCTTACACAATCGCGTAAGATTTTGAAACAAGAATGGTGGCGAATCGGTTGACGCAGCCAAAGTATGTGGGAGTGTAAGAAGAAAGATGAGGGGCTTCGGGAAGTCAGATGGTCTTCCCTACTAGCACTCTTCTGTCATATTGCAGGTTTGTTTTATCTTTTCAAGTTTTCTTTTTCAGGGATTTAAGTTGCTATAATACGAGTTGTTTCTAAAAAAAAAATAGTCCTTTCGCGCAACTTTTCCCTCAGTCCGCCAGTGGCACACCGAATAGGCTTGAAAAAATTGTGCCCCTTCTACTCGAAGTCACACTCTTTACTCAGATGACTCAAGCAAGATAGTGAAAGAATGCCGAGAGCTTAGAAAAGTGTATGTCTTCATGACTTAGTACATTCTCTATGGGAGTATTTCAGGTGTGTGTTCCCTTTTCTACGGGGTTCATTCACTGGAAATTCAAAGGATTCAATTTTGCGTAAAAAAGAACGTTTTAAAGTTGAAACATTACATACTCGCCCTTGTTAGGTCGGCTGTGTCATCCAGCTAGAAAAACTAATTTTTTTTGGCAGTTATAAGAAGAATGATGTTTATTTTAACGACGTCACGCTGTCATGGCGCGGCGGCAAGCTTACACGTGCCACATGATCGTATGGCCCGTATCGGCGATCTGCAGGATTGGAATTCTGAAATGTTTTCAATATGCGTTGAAATGTCAAATGCGAAGAAGTAATTTCCGGATATAAGCTATGAGAATCTGGACAGCTTTAAAGTCTTGAAAAAAGATATGCAACATATTAGTTATGTCGGGTTACAATGGATCAAAATAGAACATCTGCTAATAAGGGCCTATTGTGTCACGTGCGGCAGAAGCGGGAAAAAAAAATTAAATCGCCGAATTGCAAATACAATTATTGGTGAAGTCTAAACCGCAAAATCCATATAAGTAGAGTTTGAAGAAAGCTTGACAATTCGTAAGTCTCAATTAAGTATGGTCACAAAAGTAGATGAAACCCTGAATTAGTGTAAGCATGCTGCTGGTCTTAGACATGACACAGGAACCGAAGGTGGTTTATTCTGAAATGGGCCACGCTTCAATATAAAAAAAATTTGCGGCTTTCACTAAAAAGATTCAAGTTAAAGAAATTCAACCGGAGTTGTTTTTCAAAATCAAAATCCATGAACGATTTCAAGAATCCAGTTTGTCCCGATCGGGGCATGTCCTGGCCGCTCCTGCATGCAATAACATGGATCGCTTGGCCACGCTGCACCTCATACGCCGTGAGGTGTTCACTACGTTTTAGTACTGACAAAGGCGATTCCGTACCAACAACCGAGCCTAGCCATTTTTGATCGAAATAGAATATTTTTATCAAATTTGTGGCTCTTAAGATCTTCATTATACACAATTGATCCAATTGATCCGTGTTAGTCTTATTACACCATTTGCGTTGACCGGCGCTTAGACCCTTTCCGTGAAACCATTTTTTCAATTACAACCATCTGCTTAACTTAAAGAAGTTTTTTTTGGAAATTATAAAATGTCATATCGCGGGCCTGCTCAGTTCAATAACAACTTCAGCGGCAACAATTTTGCCAACGCTGGCTTCCCCAATCAGTTCCATCAACCGGCGCCACCTCAGGCCGCCTCCTTAGGCCCAATGCTGTCGCAAATGAGCGGATGGGAAAAAGTCGAAGCCTTCTCAAAGAAGTGTGAACATTACTTCGATACATATCTCTCTCCCGTCAAACCGTATGTGCCAGCCATTGGTCGGTTGTTCATTGTGGCCACTTTTTATGAGGACGCCATTAGAATTTTCACCCAATGGAGTGAACAAGTGTACTACTTACACGTCTACCGTAAGATCTGGAACTGGCTCACGGTTTTATTTCTTGCAGTCAACATCGTCATGATGTTAATCGGCTCTACGTGTTTGGTATTGAGAAAAAAGCCCACCTTCGCAACGATCACCTTGTGCTGCGTGGTGTTCTTCCAGGGAATTTTCTACGGATTGATGTTCGATAGCCAATTCCTCTTGAGAAACTTGTCTGTGATTGGCGGCTTGATCTTAGCGTATTCAGACTCGCTTGTCAGAGACAAGAGGTCATTGACAATGCCAGGGTTACCCATGCTCAACAACCAAGACAACAAAAAGTATTTCTTGCTAGCCGGCAGATTGTTGATGATTTTCTTGTTCTTGGGATTTGTCTTTTCCGCAAACTGGTCCTTCACCAGAGTTTTCGTGATCTTGTGTGGTCTTGTAGCATGCGTGTCGATTGTAATTGGCTTCAAGACCAAGCTCGCCGCCTTTGTTTTGACCACTGAGTTGTTCATTTACAATATCTTCGTCAATCAATTCTGGAAGTTTCTGTCCTATAATGCCAACAGAGATTTCTTGAAATACGAGTTTTTCCAGACCTTGTCGATCGTCGGTGGTCTTTTGATCATTGTCAATGCTGGCGCCGGAGAGTTGTCCATTGACGAGAAGAAGAAAATTTACTAAACTCGATTTTAGGCGAACAAAAAGGGCAACTTGCAAATGACGAGAGTTCAGCCGCACAAACGCACCTCGGTTTCTTGGGATGCGCACCTGTGCACCCGACCCCCAAAATCGGTGCGCTAAAGACAACCTATAGTAGCGATGTCATTAGCGAGTTACAACCGAAATTTCCAAACTGCTTACTGCGCAGAGTAATTCACTAAATAGTCTTTAACGCAGTTGATTTAAAATCGGTGGATAACGAATAAAAAAAGAATGTCTTCCGAGAACAAGTGCCCTGTAGACCATACTAAAAGGGCAAAATGGATGGAAAGTATACGTTCGGATCAGACTTCATCGCAGCCTTTACCTGAAAAAGAACAATCGCGGTGTCCCGTAGATGATAACGCAAGAAAAGCATGGACAGGAAGTGTTTCAGTTCTGACCGAACAACCATCCGAAGCCGTAGAGATCGAATCGGGATGCACATCCGACACGCTCAAACAGGACCCTAAGTTCTCCAACACTACAAATTTACCCACTGAGCGAGAAATCAGCTCTATCCCACGTACCGACGATCGTTCCAACTGGATTTATCCGTCACAAAAGCAATTTTACGACGCGATGACGCGGAAAAACTGGTCCCCCAAAGCAGACGACATGAACACCGTAGTTCCAATCCACAATCAAGTGAACGAGATTGCTTGGCGGCAGATCTTGAACTGGGAAAAACTGCATGTGGAATCTGCGCAACAAAAGTGTGGAGGAATATCCTTGACGAGCTTCAAAGGCGATCTGAAGAAATTAACCCCGCGTGCCTGGTTCAAAATGGCTATATTGGGACAGGAGAAACCTTTTGACAGACATGACTGGTTGGTCGATCGCTGTGGGGTAAGTGTTCCATACGTGATAGACTTCTACAGTGGCGGAGAAAGTGGGGGCGTTTATATAGATGCTCGGCCCAAGATTGATTCTTGGGAGGGACTCAAATTGAGACTCGGAAGAGCGTTTGGATTTATGTGATAATATCCATTTTGATAACATTGTACATAGTATCATCAACAAATTTCTTTCAGCATAAGGGATCATTATCAATTCTGCCAATATATTCCAAAAATTTTGGGGTCGAGTGTCGCGTGTGTATTTGACTTTACTATGTACTTGAAGAATGCTTCTCTCCTCCATCTTTATCTACCCATGAACAGACCGGACTGACCGAGCTTCTGCATGTTCTCGCCAACTTGGACATTGGTCTCGAAGTATTTGGCAACACAACGGTCCAAACAGAGTGCCTCTTGCTTGTTGACGTCGCTCTCTGCATACGATTTATTGATACATTTCGCGTGACATTGCTCCACTAAAGAATTGAACATGCCGGTGACCATGTCCAATTCAGCTTCGGCAGCTTGTATTTTTTGCTGAGAGGAGACTTGTGGTGTACCGCCGAGTCCGAACATTATTTGATATTTGTATGTTGATCTGGTCAGATGGCGAAATCTTGCCGCTCAGTGGTAGTAGTCTTGCACGCGGAAAAGTTTTCGGGTAGGGTGCACGGGTGGCCAGGCCTAGCAAAGGAACACTGTGCGCAACTCAGGGTCTGGAAAATTACATCCCCGGAAAAGTTAAATGGAAATGGCCGCCTAGCAAAATAGTCGAGTAATCCAAGGCCTTTCTTAAGTTCTCGTAGTCACTTCTTTTCTCAGGCACAAAATGAACTAGTCCATGACAGAACGTGAGCTGCTTTCCAACTATCAGAATGCCGCCTCCGTTTACAGCCAATCGCGTATTCTTCATGAAATCATTACCCAAGAGCTCCACGAACTCAGGCTTCGCCAGTTCGGTTAAATCGTAAAAATACCGCTTGAATTTCCACACTTGCGACTGGATGTTGAGTACTGGTATGCGAAGCAAATTAGAATTTGTAGACGATATCAGGAGTTTGCCGAATCGCGAGATGTCAAGTTTGTGACTTTTATAAGGAATCTGATCAGTGTGCCTCAAAAAGTCATTGTTGAAACCTCCGACAAAAGCGACGTATTCTTTATCACCCTCCCAGTATGGAATTGCTTTGTGATGACAACTTCGGAGCTCGGCATCAACAAGTTTTGCATTGTCGACCTGATTTTGCAACCGGAGTTTGCTACTATCTTCATCCTCAAATGGCTGTTTCGGGGTTTCAAAATAGTCGAATGCAAAAGTATCAAGAGATATCCAAACCTCCGAATCGAAGCTGAAGTAGAAGCAATCGCCAAATATGGATTTGTTCTCATCAACTCCTCCATGAACAATCAAGAACATATTTTCTTCCGAAAAAGAGCTCTGAACCAGTTCATCTGAGCGTGATGAGCCGGTATGATCGTCTGCTCTTGGCTGGTTAGGCTTTTCAGAGGTTCGACATTCCGGACCAAAATAATTACAAGCTTCGCTTGTTAAATTCAAGTCTTGCGACGTCAAAACATACGCGAAGTATCCCCGCGGCCTGGGTACAGTGTCATTGCGAGGACAAATGGTGTCTATGAGTGCTTCAGGATGAAACTCAGACGCCGCAGTATCGCTTATGATCAACTCCAATTTGAGAAGATCATTGACAGCCTTGAAGGTTTGACGCTGAGAAGTGCTCGTTGAAAGGATGAACCCACCGAACAAATACACACATACGGACAGAATGCCCGACCGTTGGTCATTTTTTTTGTCTTCTGAATACGAAAAGACTGCTTCGTGGCCTTGAGAGTTGGTCCGATCCCTCATCTTTCTTGAATGGTCGAGGTCAGTTCCTTCACCAAACAGACTGGTACGAAGAGATTTTGATGAGGTATCGATCGGAGTATCATTCCGTAGCTTGGAAATGGTTGACGATTGGCTTCCAGTGCTTTCAATCTCATCAGCTCTATATGATATAGTAGTGGACTTCGTATGCTCCAAAGGTGCACCGAGTTTAGTGTCCGGGATTGCTTTAGACCTGTGCTGTCTGACTTGCTGAGAATATGAGCTCTGTATTGACTTTGGTTGATTCGAAGCTCCTGAATGTTTTGTTCGATGGAAAAGCTTGCTGGATTTGGCAATCATTGATGGCACTCTATGATTTGCGGAGCTTGAAACTGGTGAAAGTGAGGTGTCTTGAGGATTGAGTGATCGTTTCGAGGTACTTCTTGCCAAAAGTTTTCCGGTCAACTCTGATGGCGAGGTTGTTTTGTTATGACCGTTAATCTCGGTATCAAGACTTTCAAGCATGTTCAATGTGCTGTCTTGCTCGTGCTTTTGCTCATCCAGAGAGACGCCAGAAGAGTATGCATTACTTGAGCTTGGATATATGACATCTTTAAAGTCCCCGGACTTTTTGGAGCGGAGAACGCTTTCGGCTATTTTCGTAGATTCGGCCGAAGAATGCACGGAAGACACACCTTGGCTTGAGGTTTGCTTTTCCAAGTGAGGCGATGAATGTAAGTAAAGAGAAGAGTCGGAATCCATCGAGATTGGCGAGGAAGCTGAGCGCATTTCCCTTGGGTCGAACTTCTTCGTGTGGCTCCCCGCGAATAAATCACTCACATCGGTGGTTGATGGGGATTGAGACTCAAAGACTGAATCTTTATGGACAGGCTTTTGAAACGAGTGGTTTGAGCAAATAGCAGCACCAATACGGCCTTGATACTTAAGTTCCAGTCTGGATAAGAGCGAGACTTTCTTGAAAGACAATCTGCGCACATCGAGAATAAAGCCATTGTCATTCGTAGAAATGCTCTTTTCCACAACCCAACGTCCCGAGTTTTTGTCAAATTCGACCTTATCGACATTCACCTTGAATCCTCCACAGAAAAAGACCTGGAATTCCGAGATCCGCGTTCCTACCATTTCACAATAATGACCCGGCTCGAAATCATCGAGGTTCGATTTGGAGAAATCATGGACAGTGCTTCTTATCGGATTGAAAATCACAAAGCAGGGATTGCGCATGAAGAAAGGAGATTGCACTGCTTCTTTGTTGACGAAAGGAGGCAAATCGCAAGGAAAATGTACGGATATAAGGGAGGGGTCGGTAGAGCGAGGAATACCGAGCCGTTTCAAGGAATCTGAAGGAGAAGATTGTAAGCCGCCAAAGAAGTAAGTGACCTCACCGACCTCGAAGTGCGTTTGCATGACATACTGACTGAAAGGTACATGAGTTTTGATCGCCTCAGACCGAGTTAGGGAGAACGACGGCAAATGGAAAAGGCCAGAAAAAGGTGACATTTCATCTTCACTCTGAAGTGGAGCATCATTGTTTCCCAGATAAGCTGGATGGGGGCTATTTGTGGTATCTAGAGAAGAATGCCTCGAGGAGTCGCGTGTGCTGACGCTCGAAAGGGTGAGATCTGGCACTAAATGAGTCTCGTACTTCGAATCTATGTTTGAGTCGGACCGTGATGACGTGTACGTAATAAGCGAACGGAAATTGGGAATGCCGTGCATCCAATCATCTTGGTGCTCCTGTTTGAATTTGGTTCCTCGAGCAGATCGCTCACGTGCGTGGCGAAACTGCTCGAGTTCTAGTGATATGTCTGCTCCTGGAACTATGGAACGCATATGATCGGTCGCCGGAATTGCGTTTGTCATTTTCTGAACTGGAGCGACGAGATCGCTGTTTCAGTTTATTTGGGATATAGAGGTGGACTGGTTCTCAAGATAAAGCTGTAGATGGTGAAAGTTCTCGGTTCAATTGCGAAAAAAGTTAAGCCTTTTTGCTATAGCAGAGTGGAAGAAGAAGAGTTTTATTTGTCAGCACAGTCTCCACAACTAGTAATTGTGTTACAAGGTTATCTTTGCCCAAATTGCCAAACGCGGAGTGGGGAATGTTTGAAGCCGTGGGGTGCAGTGCGGATTCTCAGAAATGCGCGGGTTCGCCCGGATCCAATAAAACCTTATTGAGTCTAACTATGCTGAATATTTATACTGCATCGAGACCAAAAATAGATCGGCATTTTTCAGCTCAATGATTTCTTTTTGAGTGGTATATACTAGTCGCGGAATGGCGTCAGTTGGCTTGGATTGCAAATACGCCAGTCTCAAGCACTAGCGCCAATAATGCACTGGACCGGCGCCATATGCAGCCCACTCATATTGAGGGGACGCCTTTTGGTGAAATGTACTAAAAACCGAGGAATTTAGATACTTTTGGAACTTAATTTATAAATGTGCAGGAGCTTCGAATACAAGAGAAAATAAAACGGAATAGATTTCCTTTTGCGAATTTGCAGGCGAAAACAGTCTCCTGCGAAGCTAGAAACAAGTATCCAGATTGATACTCGGAACAAGGCTATCGAAGGAAAAACCTTTTTGAACTACGAAAAAATGTGTCACATGAAAAATTACATAGAAACTTTTTTTTTAAAATCCAGCCACAAATCAAATACCTTTGTGTTGTCAAAATCCTGAGTAAGTCTGAGGATCCTCCTCGATGATCCCTTGCGATTCTTCAGTCAAATCTAGCCAGCTCACTGCCTTAAAACTCTCGTCCTCTTCAGACGATTTTTTGAAAGCATCAACCTGAGAATTGTCTACCAAAAGACATATGGCATCATAGCCTCCTGCACCGGGAACAACACCTCCCAAACATCCTGGGAGCTCCTCGCATTTATTGAGCAATTGCGTTTGCGAAGGAGGCTCAACTTCGGCACCCGAGCTAGATGTGAGTAGCTGAAGGCCCTCTCTGATAGCAGAAATGCTGTTTGAAAGCGGCATAAAGAGAGAACCAGCGTCCAATTTCCGGTGATATTGCTCCAGATCAGTTTTGAAGAGATCGTCCAAAATTTGTAATTCGGCCATGAATCTGCAATTTGCTTTATCCAAAGCAGAGTAGACTTCTGCACTATTCGGGTCCACATTTCTCCATTGCAAGACCTTGGAGACCAACTTAGGAGTCTCTGATCCAACACTAACATCGCCCATAATCAAACGAACACCGCGTGGAAGATGGCACTTATCATGAGTAAAGATCCACTTCAGATCGATGACTTTCTGAAGAGCGTCATGGTATTCGGCAGATACCGGATGATCGATCAAAAACTCGATCTGTGATGGCTGGAACCGTCTGTAGATAATCGAGCCGTATACAGCGGCAGCGACGTCGAAGCCAGATCCGATTTTTCCCTGAGCCCCACAATGGGCAATCTGAGATACATTGTGAATGATATCAAGAAGATCAGCGACGGGTTTGTCTAACAACGCACAAAGAAGCGCAGACGCAGTAACGGCCACAAGCCCCGCAGACAGGCCCATTCCGGTCTTTGCAACTTGATCAATGGGTTTTCCATGAAATAGAAAGAATCGCTGATTGCCCGTTGAAGCAACAGTTTCGGTATTTTCCTGGGTATGGAAGCCCGGGTCTGAGAAAAGCAGTATGTGCAAATTGAACGGGGTTTCGGGCGCAACGTATGCAAGAACTACTTTGATTGTCTCTTCTATAAACGGATTTCTTCCTCCAGTCAATGTTTTGGATTCACAATATTCTCTATGATGGATGACTTCGTAGGTCCATTTTCCGTTAAATTGAGGCGACTCGACAACAATCGCAGAGCCGTTGTTAATCACTGGTAACGATTCAACCCGCGCATGCATTCTACTTGAAAGTGCTGTGACGTAAGAGCTGTAAGCTGGATCGAGAACTAGGTAGCCTCCCGCAACAAGCGCCTTTCCAGGAGCACTAAATACACGTGTCATTATAATCTTCGGTTTATCGAATTAACGGTTTGCTGAAGAAGAAAAAAGACCGCGTCAGTTTCAAGCTCAATGATCTCGTGATTATCAATTCTAAAAGGCAGTCTTCTATGTGATACAAGAATCAGAAAGAATCACGATACAGGGAAAAAGTGAGAAATGGAGGGAGTTATTACATCTGAAAATCTCTTATTGTCACCAAATTTCAGCAGACGCGCAGACGATCGCGACGATTTGAGCTGCACTTGCATATAACGTTGATTATACGAGACGCTACGACAAATTGAAAAAGGCATGAAGTCAAATAATTGGAACTACAAAAAAAAACGGAGAAATAAAATGCAGAGTAAGAACCGTGCCACTTCATTTATTCTAAGGAATCATTCTTCGATATGAAAATCAAAGAAAGAATGTGCATTGGCAGTGTTTTCACGGACACTTCGTGATCTCCGGACATTCACGGGTGGTGTCTCCCCATCGAGAACTTCAGATTATATTGGAAACTCCAAAATCGTTTAGTTCTGAACCTGAATTCTTTTAAAAAATGCGGTGCCTCTTTGTACATAATATTGATTGTGCCGAATAAGCTTTCGAGTGCGATTTGATCGGCCTGCTCGTTCAAGCTTCTGACTACACATGAGGTTTGTAGAGCATTGGTTGTTAAAGATAGTCAGGGAATATGGTCTTTGAGTCTAGCCATATAAATTGTGCCCGAGGAGAAGTCAAATTGAAAAATGTATTTTGCTCAGAATGATATCTGCAAGTCGAAGAATATTGAATGTTAACAACTGAGAATTGATTCCACAATTTGCCTGGGCTTAGATTTGAGTAATTCCCATCTAGAGTGTAGAAGTAAGTGGAAAGTAAGTAGTTAGCAGAGAAACCATAAGTTCTCGACGCAATTCTGGCGTTCTGGTGGTCGAAGCTGCGTATGCGGCGGACATGACGCGTAAACCACGTCCCCTTCATATAAGTATTGTGCTGAGTCAGGAATCTGGATATCCAATTTCCTGTGTAGATAAAATTTTCAAATCTACAAACTAGAATAAATGCGTGTTATAGAAATTGTCGCATATACGGCATTATTACCTCGCCGCGCTCTCACCAACTCGGTTCTAAAGAGTACTTCCCTCGTAAATGCGTATATACACAGCTCAATAAAGATTCTTGAATAAGCACAATGATTTTGAGGAAGAAGCTACGAATCATACGGTATCAAAAGCTATATTGTATTCGAAATAAACTTCTCAGGGGTGTACGAGCCGGATTGTTCTTTTGCAGCCATGCCAAATGAGGGATAGGTTTGAAAGCCGAGAAACCTGATGTGGTAAGTTATCGCCCTCTGGAAGGTAGTTTTAAATCAAAAACCTAAACTGGACATGTGGCAACACCCAAGCTTGAGTTTCCCTCGCCAAAGTAGAGAAACCACTGGCCTTTGAACTGCACTACCCCGTCAGTAAACACCACTCGATCAATTTGGCCCGTTACTTCGTTTTTAGTCTCTGGTATAAGAGTCGGCTTATCTAATCTTGCGAGAGGCCCAGATTCTAAGTTGTCATAATCAATGAGCATCTGTGAGATAGTATATGTTCCTTTTTCATATGCACCCGAGCCAATTGTTGATGGGTTGTAGAATAGAATATAATAATTATGAGACTTATTCAGCGACTCAATTCTTATGGGTGCTGGGCCCGGCCCAATAAGTTGATCTTGCCAATTAAGAATGCCTCTCGTGTAGATGTTTTTTTGAATGGTCCAATTAATGAGATCATCGCTGGTCGCCAATTGAAGTCCCGAGTCTCCCCAAATCATATAGTTTGCCGTCTTTGTGGCGATCTACGAAGATTGCACCAGACTTCAGCCAACCCCGTCTAATCAATGGCTCACCAGTCGATGATTTAAAAACCTCTGTCCACTTGTCGTCGGGTATAATGGGCGGGTGCTTGGTCCAGTTGACTAAATCTGTAGACTCAGCAACACAAAGCCTCGCCACGTTTCCATCATAAGCAGTGTACGTAACTATAAAGTTTGTGGAAACAGGGTCCCTCACTATTCTCGGATCTTTGCAGCCACCTCCCCATTTCCATGGTTCAGTCGTATACAATTCTGGCGTTGACATCGTCTCGAAATTGAATCCGTCGTCCAGCCATGCCAAACCAATTGACAGAACACGCTTTTTGCTCTGTGCTCGATACAAAAGAATGACTTGATCATCTACAACAATTGCTGCAGCATTATAGACGAACGCCTCCTCGAACTCGTGATTTTTATTTGGTACCAAGATCGGGTTCCCAGGGTATTTTGTGAAATGTGGTCCAATGGGAAAGCTATTCGGTGCTTGGTAATTCAGATCACCATCCGTTGACTCGGGTGTGATTCTTGGAACTCTCGTGATCAGGAAGTTTGTTACCGTGAACTACGGGTGCTGATGGAAAAGAAGAACTTCGCTATTTAAATAATTGGCCGCGCCTTGATGTTCACCATGGCCATGGAAAAGCTAGCACCGCTTTTGAAACAGATTCCGCCCGTAGAGGGCTTTTTGAGATACAATTGCATGCGGCCAAGCGAATCAACCGTTTCACAGAATCTGCGCTACCGTCTGTTACTTTCTCTTTCACAAATACCGACATTTCTGTTAAATCACATGAAATGAATGTGAAGCGGGTCTTTAATTTACCAGCAGTCCCAGAAAAAAGCTCTCGCAAGTAAGCAGCCTAGGAATCACTGACCGATTTCTCATAACGCTCTCTAAATTATGGACTTGGCGACTCTGGGATTCTCTAATGTCGACTGCTCGAGCTACCGATTCGAGAACAATTCCGCGTCTGCCGAGCTTTCCCGGCTCAAAGGCGAGTGGAATCAGTAAGGTAAGTTGACTTTCTTTCAGGCTAATTCCGTGTTCTCCACTTCACCTATCGTTGTTTCACTAGCCTCGGAAATCAGCCCGTCTCTATCGACTATTTCATTTATGTTTACTTCTACAATATGTCATGGCCTCGATTATTTTTTGTTAGCCATGCGTGATTAACGCGGCTAAATAATGGAAGAAACAATCGATTTCGAACAGAACGTGGACTCGATACTTAATGAGACTCGATCGTTCTTGATTTAAGCTCTCGTAACCTGTGTAGAGAGATGCACATGACGAAATGAAGGAGGTACCAGCATTATTAGAGACGATCTTGTGGCAAACTTAGGTGGCTCACGGGGAAGTAAATGTAAATGACTGCGACGCTTTCTTAGAGGGCCATTGGCTTCTGTACTTCCCTGACGCGCTCGTCAAATTCAGACGTTGAATCGATGAATTGTGGCTCACTAACTTCTTGAACCGCCCCGAAGCGATCGAACCGCTCGAGAAGTTGGAAAGGTGGTGGTGGTATAATCGAAGAAACGTCTCCCTCCTCTCTGAAATTAATGCACCTGTGTATGGTCACTGCTACGTGAGTTTTGGTGGCAAAAGACCCACAATTGGCCTTCTCTTGACAATCTAGACCACGCTTACGTAAAATATGGGCCATGAATTAGGAGTCAACTTGAAAATTACTGAGGTCATGATAAGGTGCTAAAAGCTGCTCTGATTCGTCAAAACAAATCTAGTGGAATTCACGAAATCGATTTTCAATTTCTGTATTGACTACTCATATAAATAAGGTGGATATGATCCCTTGAGTTTTGGAAGAGAACAAGTTATGTACTTTTTACAATAATGCAAGAGTAGCCACTCTCCGACTTTGTTGCTCTTAAGTCCAGATCTGCTAATATTCAACCCACGGAAAGACAATAAGCCGTAATTTATAATCGGCCCTTCTTGAAACGAGATGCGTATGTAGGCATCGTTTCAACAGCACGACTTGTTCATCCAGGCATAACAGGCCAAAAAGATGACTTTCTGGACCGCATTGCGATGGCATCTAAAGCAGTCAAAGTTTAGTCAATCGGTGCAGCGCAGTTTTGTGGGATATTAAGGGAAAGTATGTCCCCATTAGTCTTGGTGTTTAAATTTTTGAAGAAAGGTTAATCTTGGTTGAAGCCATACGAATGATTTAAGATTGAGCCCTGTAAAGAGTAAGGATTCTGGCGAAACCTACCATTTCCCGGAGGATCTGTTCAAGGATGGTTTTATATGATATTCAAGAGTAATTCAACTCCATGCAATTAAACAGGTTATTTACTGTGCTGAGAGCCATCTCGCTGAGTTCGTGAAACCGTTAACACCGGAAGCAAGACTTTTTGAAGATGCAGGCAATTGACCAGCATCAAGCTGAATTGCAAATTTGCAACATCGACATTCCTGGGTTTCCAACGCATGTGATCACTGGATGCAAAAGAAGAAAACTTGTTTCTCAACTTTCCACTCGTTGGTACATATACTCAAAATTTTGGCCAAGCGCTCGCGTCGTGCTTCTTCCATAATTGATCCCAGGAACATAACTTAATGAGCATTCATATCTACAATTGCTCGTCTTTTATCACCTCCATCAACCAATCCAACCCTTCAGTTAAACCTTCACCCTTTATAGCACTCGACGCCACAATGCTCCAGCTGCGATCCTTCAAGTCAGTCAAGTTTAGAGCCTGCGAAACGTCAGCTGCCGTTAAAGCACCTGGCTGATCCTGCTTATTGGCAAATACCAAAAGTGCACTATCTAGTAACTCTTCCTCTCTGAGCATCATGTGAAGCTCCTTGCTTGCGATATCGATTCGATCTTTGTCGGTAGAATCCACTACGAAAATGACAGCCGCGGTGTTGGTGTAATAGCATCTCCAGTACGGACGGATCGACGTTTGTCCTCCCAAATCCCAGATATTCAACGTCAAGTTTTTGTATTTTAATGTTTCTACGTTAAACCCAATTGTGGGTTTGGTGGTGACCACTTCGCCCATCTGCAATCGGTAAAGAATCGTGGTTTTGCCGGCACCGTCCAAGCCCAAAATAAGAATTCGTATTTCTTTTTGGGCGCCCCATAGTTTCAGGAAAATATTGGTAAAGCTTAGCACTTGACCCATAATGATGATATGATTATAATTTTGGATAAAAAAAAAGCACCGACAACAATGAAGTTGGCTTCAGCAGATACGAACAAGATTGCCGCTGTTGAGAATAACTGCTTACCGATCAGGCCGGCTGGCATGACCGTCGCACGACCGCGCGTTTCCGGACAATGGATTCCGAGCGGCCAATAAGTTTTTCTAAGCATTGAAAGTTTGAGGAATCGGCCCGATTTCCATTTTGGGTATTTTTACGAAATATTTCATTTATACCCACTATCAAATTTTCGTTCTTGATTTGAAAAAATCCCGTGATCTGGAGGCACTGATGTGGACCTTGGTTTCCTAAGCACAAGTATGCACACCATCACCGCGCTGCCACCCCCGCATCATTACCACTGCATTCCTCTCCTAGTGATAAACTGTGACAAACACAAACACGTCTTAAATATGGAACCCCGCGGAATTTTACGAAATAAAGAGACCCGCTCGGGCGATCACGTGGCCGAAAGTGAATTCGACCGCCAGGAGGTCATTCGCAATACGAGATTGAATGCACAACTAGCCGCGGAAACGAATCGGGGCGATGAAATCAGGGCCAAGATTGCCCAGGCGAAAGAAGGAGATAACGAGAATTCGTCAAATCCACACGATCGTCTTCAGTGGGATGAAGTCAACTTGTACCGGGCCGAACAAGAGAAAGCGGCCACGATGAAAATAGATGAGCCCAAAACTCCTTATGAGGGTGGCTTTGATCCCGAAGGCGAATACTATAGAGACGACGGCGACGACGACGAAGGCCCCGAAGAAATTCCTGAGCTTCTGCTTGGTGAAGGGGAGTACGACTCGCGCGAATTGCATCTTCTGTCGTTGAATGGAGGTGAATTGGCCCAGAACCACGAGGAAGATTTGGAGGGTGATTCCTCAAAGGATGACCCCGCTGAAAGTCCTGCTTTGCTGGCCGAACAGAGACACAAAAAGTTTGAGGCCATGAGAAAAGCTCATTATCAGGGTGCGGCCAATCCGCTTAAGCATAAAGTGGATATTCCCGATGAAGAATAAGGGAGTTCCTGAAATAGATCAAGAATGAAGAAATGAGGGCTACTGTATAATTGTCTATATCTAGAATATTGATTCATTAAAAAGAAAAAAAGCTCTATGGATGCAAACTTCTAAGCAAAGTATTTGACATGAGAAGCGTTCACGGTACCAGCAGAAGTTAAAGTGGCAAACACTTCGGTGATGGCGGATTTGACTGCTGCAGGCTCACCACCCACCTGGGCAGCGAGGCTGGTCAACTGAAGGTCGTCGATGCTTTCAAGAAGTAACTCAAGATCGCCGTCAATGGCGGCGGCACTAGCCTCGTCGCCAAAGTAAGCCTTGTCCTTAGCGGAGTTTCTCACGGCTCTCTTGTTCTTCTTCTTGGCAGACTTAGCTGCTTCCTTCGCCTTCTTAGAGTCGGCCTTCAGCTGGAGCGCGGCTTCCTCGGCGGCTTTCTTGGCGGCCTCTTCAGCAGCCTTCTTTTCTGCCTCGGCTCTGGCACCGGCCTCCTTCTCCCACTTCAATCTCTCCTTCTCCTTCTTGGCGGCGTCCTTGAATGCCTTGAGTCTAGGGTCCTCGGCTTGCGCACGTGACACGAACTCAATGAGCGTCTTGTTGTCGTCCTGCTTCAACTTCTTTCTGTTGGAGATGTTCTTACGCTCGATGTAACGCTTGTGGTCTCTGTTGGCGGTGTCATCGGGAACATCCTCGTCCTTGAACTCGAAGGATTTCCACGAGTCGAAGCTGCCCCAGAACTTGTAGAATGCCTCGACCTCTTCCTTAGTGGCACTGGCATCGCCCAACAATGGAACTGGCTGTTTCTTGGAAAAATGGGCGTTTGTCTCGAAAACAGGACCCCATGCCTCATAGAAGTCATACTGACCCTTAGCGGCCGGAGGCTTGGCGGTCGCATTCTCATCCACAGAGTCAAACTGCTGTCTCTTGGTCGTGTCCAACATGATCTCGAAGGCCTTCTGGATGATCTTGAAAAAGTCGTCCTGCTCCAATCCACCAGAGGCAGATTTCTTGTCGGGGTGGTGCTTCAACACTTGTTTTCTGTGGGCTCTTCTGATCTGGTCCTCGGTGGCTCTCCATCTCAAGTGAGACAAGCCCAATACCGCATACAAATCGGCGTCCTTCCACTCTCTGGGGTCGTGCGCCAACAATTCGGCCGACTGCTCTTCGTCGCCCAAGTCGGCATCTTCGTCTTCCTCGATGGCCTTGACGTTCTTCTCCGCCTCCAATTTCTCGAACTCAGACCACGTGTGGCCTCTCAACGTACGCGTGGCATGAGCCAAGAAGAATCTACCTACAGGCTCAACAGGACGACGAACTGGCTCGGTATACTTCTTAACTGCTTCAAAAGCAGGGGTCTTAGCACCCTGAAGGGCTGGCAATACAATGGACATTGTGTGATATATTGGAGTAAGCGGCTAATGGGAAGAGAAGAAATTTTAACTATGATGCGCGCATGGCCAGTATGCAGGATTGGACCGCGCGCAAGCTCCAGTTGCAAATCGAGATTTGAGCAGTGCCTCCAATTATCAGTTGGTTAGTTTTTGTTATTGGCTAAATAGTTAATAAAAATTTTTGAGACCAATGCTATAAATAATTAACTAGCTATTTCACTTGCTTACATCCAAAGGAAACACCCTAATATACAAAACTTAAATGGAGTGATGAAACTCTTTTTCAAGCCAACATTGGTGGACAGAATCAGGTTCGTCCCAAGCATCGTGACCTTTTCGAAAAAGATGTTTGAAGTCTGGAATTGCCAATGTTGGATAAAAGCTGTTTTTATTAGAGGTAATCAAAGAAAAAGAAATTTGAGGTTGTGCTTACCCTGTCAAAAGAAATACTTGCAGAAAAGGAGAAGAAGGAACGACATTCCTCGTCCACATTTAATTTTGTCAAACATTCATTATCCTCTTCTTTTTGAAGTCTGAAATTGCGACCCTCGAGCTCGGGAGGAGCCGTAAACTGTAATGAAATTGGGCTCGAGGAATACAAGTACTTTGCTTTCTGAATCTGCTCAGGTTTTTTTTTTTTTGAGTGTAGGTAATTTCACGCTTCGGGGACATGCCGCAGATTCAGTTATGACGTGATTTTCAGAAGATTTTGAATTTTGCACAATTCGTGCCATTTCTGGAATCTATCCAATAATCTACAGGACTAATGCATCAAACCGAAAATATTACGATTTCTTAAAATATCCCAGTCAATTAGCTGGTAACGTTATGAATATAATAGTAAGAGTACTGGTTTAAGGGGTCTGCGTATCATCTTGAATGTATTTTTTATTTTCATTCCATGTTTATGTACCATACTGACAGCCGGCTGACAGTCATGCCATTAGAAATCTAAGGGGCCATGGAAAACGTGGCCCTCGATGGCTTCCTGGCGGCGGCAGAGCCTCGTCCCTGACCGTCTCCCATCATCGCGCTAAGATTACTATACGATACATTTCGAGAATTTGAAGGAGATGACTCGGTAGAAGATGTACGGGAGCCTGCACGTGAATGGTGAGGCGACGCCCTCAACAAAGACAGCCGGTTGCGCGACGAGGCAAAGTTTCCCGGACTGGCAGCGCCGCCTCTAGAGATGTTTTCCTCGAAGCGGCGGTTAACCTCCGCCAAGTCAATCAGTGACCCAGGGAAAGGCGGCATGTACTTGGGTGCTAGGTCGTCCTGCACGTTACTTTTCATCGCCTCGACATATGACGGGACTTGCGACAATTGGGCTGGACGTAAGTTGCTCTCGGAGTTGGTACGTGACAAATGCACGGGCGAGAACCCTCCTGGTGAAAGAAGACCGCCTGCACTATTAAATTGATTCACTTGGCTCGAACTACCAGTATGATTCAATGCCGGACGTCCCTTCGAGAAATAGTCCCCCGCTTCGGCCTGGTCGCCGTCCAAGTTGAAAGTGGCTCTGTTCGGTGTGGTGGCACGACTGTTATCCTGGCCTTCTTGGATCTGTCTCTGGATACTCAATTGCCGCAAATTCTCCGACAATTTTGCCGTGTCAATTGCCGACATTGAAAACTGCAGAACATCTCCGGCGGGCTGCCGTCCAGGAATGGACCTTGGTGTCTGCGTGCCCGAGCCAATAGGCGACTCCATGGGTGATACGTCTGACCAGAGTCTGTCGTAAACATGCTGCTCGTAGACCGGTGGTGCCACTAGTCCCGTGAATGAAGAAGCGGAATGAGGATTCGATCTCAATGCATTGGAGTCGACTGTAGTACCTGCATCCAATTCTTCGAGACTGCTTTGCGATACGGCATGTGGGTCGGAATTAAACAAGAACTCTTCTTCCGAAGGTCCTGTTGCCATCTCATCCTCATCGTCTTCCGTCTTGGCTCGAATGCCCACGAAGGGGGAAATGAAAAGTTGTACTGGAAGCGACGCCCGGAGCTCGGAAGTGTGACCATCGGGATTCTTCAATCCAATTACAAATTTCAACTTATGACGAACCTTGACGTGCGTCTGGATGTCACAGTCCTGCGTACATTTGGACAAATTAGGAGGGATCTTCAAAAAGGTGTTTATCTCCCACCTGTCCATCTGATAATTGGAATCGTCAGGGTTGGGCGCTGGAATGACTTTTTCGCACACTACACGCTCGGATGTGTATGGTGGAGGCACGTAGCTCACGTAGGAAAACATCTCCACCAAAGTCATCTTGATCTCGCCCAATTGCAAGCCTTTCAAAAGCGGCACGAGCATCATGCTGACCGGAGTACCGGAACCAATGGCAATGGCTTTGGAAGGAATGCTTAAGGAGTACTCGACCTTCTTGGGCCACGTGTTGTCTACGGCCATAGTTTCCGAGAGCTCGGCAGCATCGGTGGTCATCGTGCGCACAACACGCGTGTGCTTCTTGGCGATCATGGGGTTGTGGAATTTGCCTCTTTCGATCTGAGCCTCAAATTTGTAGACTACGTTGACTCCGGGCAAACCCTCGACGGATTCGGGCATGTCTCCGGGCAAGATAGCCAGAAACGGAATCTCGTAATTTCCCTGCACAAATATGTGACTGGAGCCAGATCCTCCGGGAGTCATTGGATGAGGGGCATTAGAGAGATGAGATAATGAGTTGGATGACATCGATCTCAACGACATTCCTAAGTTTTTGAGGGACGTGGTAGATCCTTTCAACGAATGTGGTTTCTGGTTGGCGAGCTTTGCAATGCTGGTGGACAGCAGATTATCGTTCGAGAGAAGGTTTTTGGCACCACCAGAAGAATTAGTATACATGTTACCCAAGTACTTGTAAAAGTCGTTGCTGTCCCACACGTGCTCGAAAATTTTCTTGTCAAATTTGTTTGGACGATTGGCAGGAGCACGAGCGGCATCGGGCCACCGAAGCCTAAGCGTACCATGCAATTTTAAGGTAATTTTCTTGACGGTGATGGGCTCTGAGACGGAAAACACTATTTTCCCGTTTACAAATGCCGAGCCTGCATCATGTTCGGCACCCTTCAAAACGATCACATCGTGATCCATATTCTTGAGCCGGATATCAAAAAGCGGGGCCAGCTTATTGTTATACTTGGGTTTAGGCATATTGTGTCAGACGGTGCTTTCGAAGAAATTTTGAGATAAAATGAGGCAACTTGTCAGAACGAGCGGTATAGGTGGATGGCGGATTTCGAGATTGCGAAGATAGATTGGGAAATCTCGGATGGTATCACCTGCTTGCTGTCTCAAATCGGTGAAGACCTTCTATTTCCAGCGTTAAATGATTCGTTATAGCGATTGTAAATAGTTTGTATAGCTAGGTGGTTGGAAGTGGAACGCCCGTAGTGCCTTCTAAATTTATCACTGAGCTCGACGGACTGGTAATCATGTGATGCGCCAAACATTATAGCAAGCGCGGGGGGCCAGGCTCTCCGAATTTGGGATGTTCCATGGATTCCAAAGTCAATAAGTTTCTTTAACTGAATCAGGAATAAGAAAGAATGTGTAGATACCAATTCTGCATTCCTTCCAAAAAATTCTCGATCTTATATGTTTCAAGTCGGATCTAATAAATGTGCTTTTTTGGATCTATAAACCCGAAGCAACAATTGGAAGGCGCAGTTGTAGGACTGCATGAAAGCCCGACGCGGCTTTTTTTCTCATGGCGTTGTCCATTCCCATCCAGATCGCGGGAGCCTAGCCAAAACAGAGAAAGGCGGTATCCTTTCGGGAAATTTACAACATCAAGATGCTTTTTCGTAAAATTCAAAGGTGTTTTTGTTTAATTAATTTTGTGAAGCGAAAATGCTTTTATTTTTTGTGTGATCAATTTTTTTTTGATTTTGCAGCAGAATTTCATAAACAAATGATCTTCTAAGATCTACGATCTTTTACGACTATTTTTTTTGTAGAATCATCGAGTCAAACAGGCCACAAGATTCCGTCTGTAAGTAGCCAAATTTTTATTTTAGTCGCAGAAAAGTCCTGAAAGATTTTCCAAAGGGCAGAGATCAAACCATTTGATGGCGGACTGCCTAAATTTTCACTGATGTTTGAGACGTCGGAAGAAAAAATTGAAACGTTTGTCTTGTAATCCAATGATTTTTTTTCATAAAAAAACATTTGTTTAGCAGCTGGTTAAGGCGTGAAGTCTTCAAATTTTTTCACTGGAAACGGATTTGCGACAATCATAAAACGAGACCTCGACAAAAAAAAACAAAAATTTGCGAAGATCGCTGCACAAAATTGTCTTGAAAGAAACAAACACAATTTTTCTAGGCAACTGAAATTTTTCTTTTCATTTGAACTAGCTCACAAATTTTCTTGAAGAAGCAAGTTTCTGGAGCTGGTGTGTTTCGGGAGCTCAGCCAGCTTTGACCAAGTGAGACAGAAATAAATGGCACTAGAACAGGGTTCTTGACTATGTACGAAGTTACGAGCAACGTCGCACCGAATTTGCAGGACCACCACCGTAGGTGGCTGGCTTGCATATGCCGTTTCGGTAAACTCTGTGGTTCGCGACCTTGACTAATCGAGAGAACATACAGGACCTTCAATCGTCGTAAGCAGCGCGAGTCTGTCATATAGCACCCGCTGGCTCGGATGTCCTATTATGGCACAGCCCTGCTGCCAGCTCAATCAGGGGGAATCTGGCGTCATGAAACGTAGAGTTCTTAAAATGGAGAGCATTGCTGCTCTTCTGTCTTTAAGAATTTTGATCAGCCATTGAATCTTCTAGGGCACAGCGAGAATTCGGGTCAACTTCGAGCAATCAATCCCATTGTCATTCATTACCCCACATTGCATCAATAGCACTTTGACTAAGAGCCCGTCCATCTCGGCTTTACTAATAATAGAGGCGGCCATTCATCATTCGCTCTTTTAATCAACCCTTTAATCATTGCATGTACCCATTCTTGAGCATCTCTTACACCCGTTCATTTCATCATTACTCCTGCACCACCTAATATGTCATTTCACCCAACAAATCATCATCAGGACAAAAGTGTTACAGTCTTTTACGCGCCCAGAGAAGTACGCCCAATACGCGATGACTCGATGAGCCCACGCAGAAATGTCAAGAGGGCGAAATCGGTCAGAGACGCATTTCCTCCTTCGGAAGCACAAATTAGCCGAGTAAGGTCGCCATTCAGCTATCGCGTTGATAAGCGATCCTCGCAAGAAATTTCACGTTCGCGGGAGCGCATGGACCATTCATCTTACTCATTTGACGCCTCTGACTCCGAATCATTGCCAGACTTATCGGACTCAAATTCGGAAGTCTCCATTCAAAGTGCCGTGACGCCGAAAAGTTCTAGAGCAGTCGATTACACTTTTTTTGACAAGTCGCCTGTTTCCTTTGGACTGTTGTTTGCCGACACCTCAAACATCCCTTCTGCAAATGATCAGCCATCTCCACGCGTATCCATTTTCGAAATCCCCGAGCTCGTGTACAAGATCATCGAATTTGTAGACTTTCAGAACACTCTTATCCCTGGAGAGGCTCCGCTGGTCCGGAGAAAACCTCTTTCCTTGCAACATGCCCAACTTATACAAAATGGGGACGAGAGAGAGGCCAAGAAACTCGTCGAGTCTTCCAAGCCCAAATTCGAAACACCAATCTCTTGCGGTCCCCTCTTTAATCTTTTGACCGTCAACAAGTTATTCTACCGGACAGTCCAGGATATTATGAACAAGAAGTTGCTCTTTAAAAAGGACGAGAACTTCTTTGCCTATGTGAATAGTCCCACATCGATGATTGCAGATATCAGACCCGAAAAGCTTAATCTCGACAAGTTGTTCCGCACGAAACAAAACACTGTTCAAATGCTCGCTACAAAATTGAACTTCGCCTCTTTACAAAAACTCGAGATTTTCATGTGCCCCAAGCTCAAACCATCATCCTTGTTCCTCCAGCCATCCTTAAAGTCTTTTATTGTCACCGGCTCGAGGGTTTTACAAGATTCGTGCTTGGCCTTTTTAGCCAGAAGTTGTCCCAATTTGGAAGTCTTTGACGTAAGGGCATGTGAAGAGATCACAGATTACGGAATATACCAACTTGCTGCTCATTGCTCCCGTCTCAAAAGTGTCAATCTCGGAAGAAAAAGAAAAGGCCACCTTATCACAGACCACAGTGTTTCCAAATTGGTGGAAAACAACCCACATTTACATACCCTAGGAGTAGCTGGCTGTGCAATCACGGACAGAACCATTTGGCAGTTAGCTGTTAGCTGCGGCCATCAACTCGAAAGATTGTCTTTGAATGATTGCTCACATATTACGGATGCCTCTCTTCCTGTGGTCTTGCGCCACAACATGATGCCTGTATTATCGGTTCTTGAAATTCGCTTCCTTGAAAAGATTACTGATCTCGACTCTATAGTCACGTTCAAAAGACGGCAAAACTTTAAGGGAATCAGTGTGCTCATCGAGGCTTGTGAACAGCTCTTGATCTCCTTTAAGAAGTGTGAGAGAATGATGGATGACCGGATCTCAAAAAAGATATTCCATGATCTTTCAGACTGGGCAAATCACTCGGACGACGACGTTTCTCATGAGCTACTTCTCAAGTCACGTGCGACATCCACAACGGCCTTAATGGCACAAGGGCATGGCCCACTATGCATATAATCTTCATTTCCTTGTATCAATTCTTTTAATTTAATTCATTTTTTCCTGAACTGAGTCGACGGTCACATAGATTGAGGTGCCGAGATATTGATACAACTCATATAATGGAACAGTAGATATCTCTTTCAGTGCAACGTATTGAGAATAAGAAATGAGTTTTTTCGTAACCGCTCATTAAGTCTCGCAGAAACCTTTCGAGAAAACATTTACAAGGAAACATTGGCTTCATCCCAGAGAAGATGCGCTCGATTATGGCAATTACATAAGGCAAGCGATTACGATGGAATCAAAATTGAGTCACAATTGAATCAAAAGTAAACCGCAAATTTGAATCCTATGAGACTCTTTAAACCTTATTAGATTTATCGGTTGAGAATCCAAAATATGAAAATAAGCGTTGTGCCGTCCTTTCCATCATCTAGTCGGTTAGCGCCTGCGACCGCGTTGCATACACACCTTGTTGTTCTTTTCCCTTATGTAGCTGTAATGAACAGCGTCTGCGCGACACGTCGTCTGCGCACATCACATCACAGGGAGAAAACGCAGCGGATGTTTGGGCGGTAAAAGAAAACAGAAGTTCCTTACTTGATAAAATGCCGCTTAATTTAGTGCAAAATTCGGTACTTGATCTTGATATCAACGAGGTCCCGCATAAGCTAAGAAAATTGCCCGAAAACACATTTCCTCACAGTGGTCCTAGTATCAGCTTGCGGGACCAATCAACATTGCAAAAATCAACCGCTTCTCATGCTCTTAGACAGAAATCTCTTAGTCTCATAAATACTTCACATGCTCCTTCACTCCGAAGTCATTCATCCAAGCTCCATCTCATAGATAACACGACCTTGACGTCTCTACCGTTTCCCCCGCCCGCGGCTGCCAAACGACTAAAACGAGCTTCCCTGACATCGTTGCGATTATCGTATCGTGCGAGCTTATCAAAGACTCGAAAAGAGCAGGAATTCAGTCCTGATGTCAGCAGAATAACTCACGACGAGTCCATCTTTACCGATGCATTCAATGTATCCGGATACGATACAGGCGCAGACTTGAGCATCTCGTTTCAAGAAGATGATTCGGTAGATGAGACCGTAAATGATTCCCAGGATCCTATTGTATTGGTAGAAGATTACCTTACCGAAAATCAGTCCGAGGAGACGATCTTGCGCAAAAAGTCCTTGGCAAATATCAAGAAACGACACCGCGAGGAATCCTCGGTATCTCCACCTTTTCCGCAATTCGAGTCACCCACACAATCAAGTCACGTCAAATCATCTGCACAGCTCCCTTCGCCCATCAACGAAGACTTAGAGGCGATTTTCGGGAAGCTCCCGGGAGCAGAGAAACTAAAGCATTGCACGTTATGTGACAAGCCACTCTACGAATTAAGCTCGCTACTTAACAACTCAAACGACAATGTTGCATTGAAAGTTGACCCCCTGCAGCACTTTCAGGAATTTGTGTGCTGGGATTGCCGGATCTGCTACGATAAAATCCTCAACGAGCTACACGAAACCGAGGCCAAAAGTCTTAGTGAACGACTCTTTTTAATTTCAAAAAGTCAAAGTTCTAATGAATTTCTGGCTACAGAAGGCATTTCGCAAGCGAACGGAGCAAAAAGTCACCAGCGCCCACAATTAGACGGGAGTCAAAGCAGCACTTTTTCAAGCGCGTTGATAACACAGCTTCAGCACTTAAGTGAGGTGGCACAACCCAAGAGAGAAAATTCAGTGTGGCTCGGCACGTTGCACGAAAAGCTCAAGGGAAAGTTTGGGAATTTATTTCCTAATTCTTTTGCATCGAGTGAGCGAAAATAGATTCCGCTCTCAAGGGACTGATATTTGGATTTGATCTTGCAACTAGGACTTATTGATCGTGCTGCTACTTTTCGATTCATCAACTCTACGTGTCTTGAATATGGGTTGAAATATCATCTGGCCAGCATAATTTAGGCATGAAAAGATTTATGATCGAGAGCCACGTGACGTAAGCATACGATAGAATGAACGAGTACCTGGCTCATAGCCCGCTTTGGTGAATGAGTTCACAAGTTGACAAGGTCACATTGAGATCTCAATGATGTTTACCAAAAATCTCAGCATTTTTTATAGCAACTTTTCAGAAGGCAGTTCTTAATTAGCCTCTGTCCTGCACACTTCGATCTATTTTCGAAAGCATCGTCGCTCGCGAATTCACGGTTTGACCATGCACATTTCTTGATCTAGTCAACGATTTGCCCGTTTCCTACGCTTAAATAAATGATTATGCTTTCCCGTCAAGCAGCTCGCTTGTACTCGCGGAAAAACAAATTCATGTCGCTAGAAGAATTTCTCTTCCGGCAACACGTGCTTTCGACTTATCGATCAGTGATGAGGGCAATTGCGAAGCATCATGAGCGTGTTGATTTGGCCAAATTCGCTCGGGACGAATTCCGCATGAATTCTAGCCAAACGGAGCTCAGCACGAGAAAGTATTTGTTACAGACAGGCATTACGAGAATCAATGAGATGGCTTCTATGTACGGGATTAATGCTCGACTCTAACGCATTTTGAACTTCGAGCCGCGGATCACATCTTCGAGGCTATCTAGCTGGGACTCCACGAATGAGTTGGGGAGGTGGCCGAGATCTAATGATGATCGAATATCGTTGAATTGCTTCAACTCTGGATTGGTGATAACATGCTGAACAATTCCCTGCTGAAAGTTTTTACCCAATGCCTTTAGCTCATGATCGGCCAGGCACGAGTTGATCACCTTCACCAATTCCAAGCTGCCCACGAGAATTTTGTTTGCAGAGCTAGATAATGGCGACGTCTTCAGAAGAAAGGCGGTTTTGATCTTGGCAAAATCGAGGTTCTTCTTCAAATAATTCAATTGCAGCTCCTTGTCTTTCGCGGATACACCATAAGTGAATTTAAAGATGGAAAGAATGAGCTTGAAAAAATGATGTTCGGATGCGCTCAAAGCCTGGGAAAAATGGGGAATTCCCAACCATTTTTCAAACAATTTGAGAAGTTTGAGCACCTCCGCATTTTGCTTTTCCGCAATAATGAGTTCCTTCAAGTAGGATAATTGCACGTACTCTTTCGATTTCTCGATTTCGGAATTGAACATGATTTTGGATCCAAAGTCAAACCCTAGGTCATAGTCTGTATCAAAGTCTCGATTATCCAGAACCGAGAAGGAATCACCAATGATATCTGTCTTCAACTCTTCAAGGACTCCCGCGAAATAACTGTAGTACTCACTGTTTAGCATCCGGCACATCTTGAGGATATTCAAAATTAACAAGTGCTTGGAAATAGAATGATGGAGTCTATTGCCGAACTTGTACAAATCTTCAACTTTGGTGTAGAGACCTTTCTGAAGCACAGTCTCGAAAAACGTGACGATCTCAGTCTCGCCCGTCATGTAAAAGCGATAAATATCAATGAGCTGAGTGAGGTTTTTGATGGAAGGCTCGAGATTAAGCTTGTATGCAAACGCGTCGTGCTGGATCATCTTTATCTTCAAATCTTTATAGGTTTCCAAGGCTGCAGATGACCCGCTGATATTTGAGTATAGGTTGAGCAACCAGAGTTTGATGTTGAAATTCTCGGGGTATACTTCGGCCCATTTGCGAAGTTGAATAATATTCTGAACGATTTTCGCCACAGACAAGTCGCTGCTGAAAGATTGAATCATCGACGCTAAGAACAAGTCTGCAAACTCTGGATTGTCGTACTTTTCAAAAGCTTGCCAATCAAGCTGGTGAGAACCGAATCTGGGAAGTATCTTCTCGATGTTAATGCAAATGGCAACTTCCTTTGTCGTCAACGTGGGTTTTTGGAGAAGCTCCGACCTTGCTGTCAAAAGCTTGTCTTTGAACAAATCAGTAAGAGGAAAAGCGAGAAGATCTGCGGCGCAGCATGGCTTTTCCTTATAGCTCTTAAAATATTTTTCGACAGCTGTATCAAGGTTGCTGCCGTAAACTCTAGCGATTTCCATGTTGGCAACGAATGAATTCCGCGATGTGAATGTGATTAAGGAGCAAAGCTCCTCTTGACTTTTGCCAAGATGATGACTTGCCTTAATGAGGTACTTCCATGTATCATAGTCATCGAAACGTATCTCGAAAAGTAGGGTATAGGCATACAGACACAATTTTTCCCATTCCTCGGATCGATCGAGCGCATCAAGAAGCATGATGATCATTTCGAGCTCTTTGTTTTGGATAGGCTCCAAGACTTCGATAACTTGTTTCAAATCGTTCTTTTTATGGAGAATAAATGCAAAGAGAAACAATTCCTGGTTAGTTTTCAACTCCTCCATGTTCAGAAGAGTTTCGTATGCACTCTCAAGAAAATCAACTCGCTCTTTTTCGGAGGCAGCCTCGGAGCTACAAAGATAGTCAGCAAATGCCGATTGAAGCTGATATTGACGATTCAGCGGAAAAGCTGTTTTTAAAGCTACGGCGGATTTTTGCAACATGGGCGCGTCCAATGAATTCACCGACTTGTTGAACCACAGCAATAGAAGCTCAAGAGTAGGATATTTCCTGGCGGCATTTTGATACACCGACACAGCATCCAGTTTATTGCCGAGTTTTTCGTATATCTCGTAAAGCAATTCCAAAGTTGCATGGTCAGCGGGAATTTTCGATTTCACCTTGTTACATTCGTCAAGCGCGTCTTTGGTTGATCCGGTTTTAAGAAGTAAAAAAGCATTGGCAGCACGGTAATAGTTTTTCTGGGGAAACCGGCCGATTTTCAATGCAAGCTCGCGTTTGGCTGCAGCAAAGCGGCCCTCTCTAATTGCAGAAAGGATTTCATCATCGGTCATGGCGGCAGTGAAAGTTTTGGGGCTATCGGGCTGAAATCACGAGAAAAATCTAGGCGCTGGGCCACCATGAGGTTGGGCGTGCATACTGAGGATTGGTTTTTCTTGGTCATGTGACCAGCATTTTCTGAAAAAGAATCGTATTATGGAAGGAACGGATGTTGGTCAATTGAAAAAAACGGTTTTGTCAGAAATTGAGTTGTTTCAAAATATTTGGAGTTGGCGGAGATAAGCTTGATTTTGCCATTTTCGGCTCTCTTATTGTTGCTGTTCTGACGTCAGCACCTCGCAAAATCCATCAAACTATTTGTGGCGTCGCACCGCCGCGCTGGCCGCAGCATCGCCAAGTAGTTTCCGGCAGGTATCACACCCGAAGCAATCTAATTGCTTACCGCGATGACACGGATAATAAGATGTTGGGAATAGGGCGCACGTGGCCCATCAATAGAAAGGTTTTGTTCTAGAGCCAAGTTCGTAAACTTATGTAGCTATCTTTTCGCTTTGTAGAAATGAAATTGAAGGTTTGTCATTCCGACGGGTTGTCATTCCGACGAGCTCACTGTGCTTACGTGAGCAAAATTCAGCTGTGCTTTGGCTGGTCCCACCAGTTCCACTGCCAGCTTTTTTCTCCAATGCGTGCCACCGTGTGATCGATATTTAAGGTTTAAGTTACAGGCCCTCGGGGATTAAAGAGAAGTTTGCTTGATATAAAGCCAATCGTGGTGAGCTTCCCTGGTAAGAATTGATAAAATTTCTTTTTTAGATTGCCGCCTTATCAATAGCATTTTGCCAAGGTTTCTCTTAGGTACAGGAATCATGATAAGTCTGTGGATGCAAGCCTCGCTTGTGTGAAGAATTCTGAGCTAGTATGCATTACTTCATGCGGCCCCATTCCGACTCATGCAAGACGTGGCACATGATCCACAGCGAGATGCGTTGCTGTCGCATTGTCTTAGCAACTATCCCCGGCAAAACGGCGTATCGGCCGCACAAATTCCATCGTAGAGGACAGGCAAATCGAAAAAAAAAAATCTTCCGAGTAAAATGAGGTCCTAAGGCTTTTATCTTGAGTGAAGAAAGGGTGTCCAAGAATGTCATGTCTTAATGCTTGACGCGGGTGGTGTGATACATTCTTGGCCTGTCTTGGCAATACTTCATGAAGTACCCCATACCCTCGAGCAAAGCTGAGCCATAACTATTTATATGGCTGTGATGCCCCGCGAGATTCTTCTTCGCATTTAAATATTTCATTACTTCTTTACACATTATTTTTTTACCTAACATGTCCGACGCTTCGAATATCGAAGAGAAGAATCGGGCTGGTCTCAATTCGAATGACTACGGGGACGCTTCCTCGTCGTCTACTGATATGACTAAGACCACTGAATTCCAGCCATACAGACTTACCATCTCTCAAGTAATTCGCAATTTTCAAACTGACGCCACCGATGGTTTAAAGGCCCTGAGCGTGGAAGAATCCAGAAAACGTCATGGCGAAAATACCCTTGGGGAAGCTGACTCGATCAGTTACACGAAGATTCTTGCCCATCAGACCTTTAATGCAATGATCATGGTGTTGATCATCTCTACGATCATTGCTCTTGCAATCAAGGATTGGATTTCTGGTGGTGTCATTGCCGCAGTAGTGGGTATCAATATCATCATCGGGTTTGTCCAGGAAATGAAGGCGGAGAAAACTATGGGTTCCCTTAGATCTTTGTCTTCTTCCTCTGCTCGTGTCACCAGAAACGGAGACGATCTCACCATTCCAACCGAGGAAGTCGTTCCGGGCGACATTGTTCATGTAAAGGTCGGAGACACGATTCCAGCCGATTTGAGATTGATTGACGTGATGAACTTGGAGACTGACGAGGCTCTTTTGACCGGTGAGTCCTTGCCTGTTGTGAAAAACCCCGAGGAAGTTTACCAAGACTCTTCAGTTAGCGTTCCAGTCGGCGACAGATTGAACATGGCATTTTCCTCATCTGTTGTGTCAAAGGGTAGAGGCACTGGTGTTGCTGTGGCTACTGGATTACACACTGAGATTGGTAAGATCGCGGAATCGTTAAAGACCAAAAAAGGTCTCATCAGAAAAGTCGACAAATCCGACGGCAGAAAACCAGCCTCTTCGGAGTACACCCGGGCGTTTTTTGGCACTTTCAAGGATATCATTGGAAACTTCTTGGGTGTCACCGAAGGTACTCCTTTGCAAAAGATTTTGTCGTGGTTAGCCATCGTTTTGTTCTGGATCGCTGTTGTTTTCGCTATCGTGGTGATGGCGACGCAAAAGTTCAACGTGAACAAGGAAGTAGCTATCTATGCTATCTGTGTGGCATTGTCGATGATTCCGTCCGCTTTGATTGTGGTTTTGACCATCACCATGGCGGTTGGTGCGCAGGTAATGGTAACCAAGAATGTGATTGTTCGTAAATTGGATTCCTTGGAAGCTCTTGGTGGTATTGACGACATTTGCTCCGACAAAACCGGTACCTTGACCCAGGGAAAGATGATCACGAAAAAGGTGTGGGTTCCATCGGTGGGAACCTTCTCCATGGACAACATCAACGATGCCTTTAACCCAACTGTGGGAGACTTATCATACACGAAGTTCTCGCCCTATTTCATCAAGGAGACTGACGAGGAAATCGACTTCAGACCCGTGGAGAAGGAAGACGCGGTCGGGTTTGCCGAGAACTTCAAGAAATGGCTTAACGTTGCCACCTTGGCCAACATCGCCACGGTGAACATGACCAAGGACGAGGAATCGGGCGAGCTGGTATGGAAGGCCCATGGTGACGCCACCGAGATTGCCATCCAAGTTTTCTGTTGCAGAATCGGCTACGGAAGAGAGGACGTTGCGCAAGGATTCGAGCACGTGGAAGAGTACCCATTTGACTCGTCGATCAAGAGAATGTCTTCGATCTACAAGATGAACGGCGAGGCCAAGATCTTCACCAAAGGTGCAGTCGAGCGGATTTTGAGAAGATGTACACACTGGACGGGAAACCCCGAAGACAAAACCGATACTACCAAGCTCATCAAAATGACGGAAGAGCACATTGCTCACATCGAAGCTAACATGGACGCCTTGTCTTCGCAGGGATTACGTGTATTGGCATTTGCATCCAGAGACTACGACGAGAAGAACGACGACTTGAAGGACCGTGAGGCCATTGAGTCCAACTTGACTTTCCACGGTTTGGTAGGAATTTACGACCCCCCACGTCTTGAGACTGCCCATTCAGTGAAATTGTGCCACAAGGCCGGAATCAACGTCCACATGGTGACCGGTGACCACCCCAGCACCGCGAAGGCGATTGCGCAGGAGGTGGGTATCATTCCCCACAACTTGTACCACTACTCCGATGAGGTCGTCAAGGCTATGTGCATGACTGCCACGGAATTCGATGGCTTGACCGATGAAGAGATCGACGCGTTGCCTGTTTTGCCATTGGTGATTGCTCGCTGTGCCCCTCAGACCAAGGTGCGCATGATCGATGCCTTGCACCGTCGTAACAAGTTCTGTGCGATGACCGGTGATGGTGTGAACGACTCTCCTTCGTTGAAGAAGGCCGACGTGGGTATTGCCATGGGTCTCAACGGCTCGGACGTGGCCAAAGACGCCTCCGATATTGTATTGACCGACGACAACTTCTCGTCCATCTTATCTGCCATTGAGGAAGGCCGTCGTATGGCTGCCAACATTCAGAAGTTCATCTTGCAGCTCTTGGCCGAAAACGTTGCGCAGGCCATTTACTTGATGGTCGGTTTGGCGTTCAGAGACGAGGCCGGGCTCTCGGTGTTCCCATTGTCTCCCGTCGAAGTGTTGTGGATTTTGGTTGTGACTTCTTGTTTCCCCGCCATGGGTTTGGGTCAAGAACTGGCCAGTGACGGTATTTTGGACCAGCCTCCTAACCGTACGATCTTCACCAAGGAGCTTCTTTTCGACATGATGGGCTACGGTATCTGGATGGCTGCATGCTGCATGCTTGGTTTTGTCGTTGTTGTGTGGGGCGTGGGCGATGGATACTTGGGAGTCAACTGTAACGAAATCAACGCCGACGGCGACCTCTGTAACTTGGTCTTCAGAGGAAGATCCACGTCTTTCGCCATTATGACCTGGTGTGCGCTTATCTTGGCTTGGGAATGTGTCCACCCAGACAACTCGTTGTTCCGCATGAGACAGGAGACTGAGAACTCGTGGTGGAGACAGACTTACATTGACCTCTGGGGCAACCAGTTTTTGTTCTGGTCCGTCATCGGTGGTTTCGTGTCTGTATTCCCCGTGGTGCACATTCCTGTGATCAACAACAAGGTGTTCTTGCATGCGCCAATTGGCCAAGAATGGGGTTTTGCCTTTGCTTTCAGTCTTCTCTATCTTGTTGGTTGTGAGGCATGGAAATGGGGCAAGAGAATCTACAAGCGCAAGTGGAGCTCCAAAGTGAAGAACCCCGAGTACGAGTTGGAAAGAAAGGACAACTTCAACAAGTACGCCTCGTTCTCCAGAAGCAACACCCTCGACCCCGAGCTTCTTGCTTAAGCATTTTCTATTTCTATCTAATCATCTATTTATAAATACAGAACTTTTATTCGAACACTCACCGTAGAAGCTGGTTTCTGACCCGGAAGTCGCCGCCCAAATGTTCGGTGACTCCACAATTGATAATGGTGCCTCTACTGGTGTTTTTATCGACGTCGATCATGGTAACAGACGTATTGTAAGGCACTCGAAGATCTTCGGCACTGAGTCCCTCGGCCAAATCGTACTTTCGGTCCCTATGCAAATGATTGGTGAACGCGGTGATCACGCCTCCGTGAGTACAGAGCAAAACGTTCTTATGATTCTCCACGGCCGCCGTCTTCAATACAGAGTCATAGACCTTGGAAACTCGTTCGATTAGTGCGGGCTCTTGCTCGCCAAGATTGCGGAAGTTTTCGCCGTACGTCTCAAGAACATCTTTCAAAGCCATGCCTTGCACTTTGCCCATATCACGTTCGCGCAAGTCTGGAGTCTCGGAATATTTGACTTTTTCCTGAAACTCCAAGATCGGCTTGGACGTATTGACACAGCGGATCAAATCCGACGACACAAAGTTGTCGACAACAATGCTCTGGAGGTGGGCGGCCACCTTCTCGGCTTGGCGTCTGCCTTCGTCATTGATATCGATGTCGATATGACCCTGAAGGATTTTTTGCGCGTTCCAGTCGGTCTTGCCGTGTCTCACTACAAAGACGCGAGTGACGTTGGGGTTGTCGTTCGCAATAATTTCTCTGGTCATTGGTGAGTAATCTATTTTATGGGCCGGCAGGCTCGGTTTGTATTAGGTGCGCACGTGATCTGCACATAACAAACCTCTGGCGCGCAGGCAGCTCATATTAACACCAATCACTTTTGGATGTCTGATTCTGTAATCGCTATTTTTTAAAAAAAGGCATGTAGTGTAAGTTGGAATTCGAGTATAGATTTCTAGGCCGTGAACATTTTCTCGTTCTTGACATTTCAGGATTTCTCTGTGGCTCAAATTCTTTCAAGAACCCCTTTATTCAAGCAGTACAAGGCAAGCGCCGTACTCGCGGGGAGGTAACTCGCGGGGTGCATAAAGAATAGAGTTCGTACGTGGAGAAAAATACGGAAAATTCTCTATCAGTCACGGGGTTTTAATCTAGGTCACTCTTCATCTCCATGCCGGTTTTCGATGCAGCAGAAAAAATAAAAAGAGTGACTGCGATACTTATGTGGGGGCCAGCTCATTGTTCTGGCGCTTATTTATGGCTGTTCGTGTTTCAGGGAAACCCATATTCGCGAGCAATGAAACGACGCATTGTTTAAGATGAAACTGATTTCATCCCGGAAAAAAGCCGCTCCGAACGCGTGACTTTTTATTGTGAAATTTCGTTTCATCGCTCATTTTAGACGCCGTCCTTCGCACCGGTCATTCCAGTGATTATTATTCGTATCATCACGGGCTGCGGCTAAGCATGCGTACCCCAGCCTTGCGCGGCGAATTTCCAGTCGGCGTCTCGTCCACTTCATTGATTTGACCATGACCGGGAAAAAAAAACAGTCTCCACAAAATATGCAAAAATAATCGATAGAATTGAATGCTTTGCAATCTTTCCCACAATACGAATTGGTGACGGCGGAAAACACTCAAAAGCATGCGTTTTTTCTCCTCGCAACGCGCTGCGAATCTCGCATAAAATAATACACCTGCACAAGACGGGTGCCACTCCGACCTCGAAAATCAGATCCTCCATAACTACTGAAAAAAAAAAGAGAGAACGAGTCTAACTCGAGCCTACCGCATGCTGGCCGAGTATTTAAAGGAACCAAAGAAAAGAGGAAAGTACGGACGTCCCTGCGATCGCTGTGCCGCCCGCCGCATCCGATGTTTGACCTCGGAGAGATCCGACGCGTGCAATGGATGCGCCAGCCTGAACGAGAAATGCACCAGGAACAGAATTCGCAAGAAATCGGGCCCCAAGCAAGGAACACGTCGCAGCCGCTCGGTCAAAGACGAATCCTCTGTATCGTGTGAACCCGCTTCGGTCGCAGAGCCCGAGCGGGACGAGAGCCGCAACACATTGAATCTCAATCACGTAAAAGAAGAGCCCGGCAAGATCTCTCAGTTCTTCGATGGCTCCAACATGCTACATACAAGTGCTACATCCCCTTCTGGGGGACGCCCCGTGCATGGCTTATTCGATAGTCAGTTTCTTGGACCGGCTCCATACCATGACTCACAGTCATATATCCAAACATCGATGTCCCCAATCACCTTGGCCCACTCTCAGGGATCCATATATCAATTCACCGCACAATCGCCATGGGGGTTGCACTCCCAGTACTCGGGACAACTCGGCAGTAAAGTCTCGAAACCTCTTCGTCAAGGCTCATTGGTGGAATTGCAGCTGCCCATTCTTGAGCAATTTGATGGTCCCATATTGCCTACGGGATGCGAGGAAATTGGCTCTGCGAGATTCGCTATGAAGGGCAGCGATACTTCCGATGTCAAGTATAACACTTCTCTATTTACGTCATCGCTTACTTTTGACTGCCTCTCCAAACGCGCCGAAGTATTCCAAAATTGGTTTTATGGGTACTGGCCTGTACTCTCCACAGAAATTCTCTTGCAGAAAGTCAAAGAAGGCACGACAGAAGAAGTTAATGGTCACATCATTCTCAATAAGAAAAACGCCGCCCCATATGCCTTATTGTGTGCTTTATGTGCTGCGATTACTACTCAGCTCTCATTCGTCACTCCGTCGAGCAACCCCGTCGAGCTGAGTGGCATCGAAGCGAAAGATTACGCCGCCGAGGCCAAACGGGTGCGGAATGTCTTCGGATATCTTGAACACGTCTCGGTGAATTCTCTTTTGACGTCGTTTTTTCTCTATGCGCATTACACCAACAGAAAAGGAAAGATGAATCAAGCCAAATTTTATTTACGCGAGGCAATCACATTTGCACAAATTCTTGGCCTACACGAAAGAAGTCATTACGAAAACACTCGTCCAGACAAGGTCCATCGTCGACGAAAAATCTATTACACGCTTTTGGTCACAGAGAGATATGTATGTTTCGAAGAGGGCCTACCGGTGATTCTAGATCCGTGCATCGACTTCCCGGATATCGCCGATGAGCAGTATCCAGCGCAGCTCGCTGGTTTCATGGAACTCATCCAGCTCTTTTCTATTCCAAGCAAGGAATTCTTTCTCGAAACGAACCAAAACAGGCGCGAAAAAATGGATAAAAGGCGCCCTAGCGACGAGAAACGACAATGGATTCTTACGGTGCAGGACAAGCTAAGTTCGTTATTCTTTACACCAAAGGATATGTCGAGTCCACAAAAGCTCAACATTCTTCTTTCCAAAGCGTGGATTCGTGCCATAGCATGTCACATCACGTGGTTCAATGGAATGCTCCGGCTTCTGAACCACACCAATGATTGTTTTGGGTTCGAATTTCCTATTCTAAATGCTCGGGAGTTTTTAGCGGAAACAAGCTTATTACCGGACATGGCTTTCGAAGCTAATGGCCCGGGAATCTGTGTGAAACTACTAGAAATGGCCAACACTTTGTCTATCACCATACCTAGTAGCCTGAATCAATTAGAGGGTCTCTCGATGATAGAGTCTCTCTATGGACTTGTGAACAAATTCAAGAACGATGTGACCTTGCCGATCAAAGTGTATCAAGGCATCGCCAATTTTATCACCTCCTACAAGCTCCGTATTGTCCCACGTCTTATAGCAAAAGAGAGTGATACGTTTATCGCGTCGGGGTTTTCAGATGGGGTTATCGAGGAACTTCTAGAGGATGGTTCTTCCGAAATTCCCGGCTCTCATCACAAAGATGACTTTTCTCGGATGGAGCTCTCTCCCTATTCCAGACAACTTTCCGAACAGAGTTTGGGAATGGGGATGTTGACATCAATCCCCAGCTTTCTCAATTTGAGGTACCTGCAAATTGAAGATTCCCCACCCGACCAAAATTAAGGTCACGAGTGAGTTTCCATTGCAAATCACAAGTCCTCATGTATTTGTCATTTGACGAAGATGTTTCTACCATCCTAATTGTGCAGCTAATCATAGGAGGAATATTCAGGAATACAGAACGTGCACCTAACATTCTCGCAGTTCGTTAGTGAATAGTTTCATGTTTTTGGATAGATTCCATTACCACGAAGGCATTTTTTTGGCATATTATGAATTTGTGTGGGACAATGGTAGGATGTGGGATTTTGAGGAATAGCTTGGGTGACTGTTGCAGCCACTCACCTCCGCTTATCCGTGACTCAGACAAGAAAGAAAATAAATCTCCAATCGAAACATCTGCTTGCCTTTTTCTCTTATCTCATTTTTTTTTTTTTCATTTGGCCTTTAGATTCATTGGCTGTACAGTGATTGAATCATAAAGCTTTGAGAAAAGTACGGTATTCATTTGGCTTACACTTTAATTAATCAATCAAATGAGAGGTGCCCGCAAATTCTAGTAAGGGGCCCTTCTAGTTTTCGAATGGGATCAACTTATCTAAAATCTGACATTGAAAACAGGTTTCTGATATTTGAAGGTTTCTGACTCCCTAAGAGTTCCGTGTGCTTGAAAAAAAAAAATATTCTCGACAAGATCTACGAATATACAGCGAACAACTTATATACATCAGTAATATGTGAATGCTGTGTCTTCATTCCGGGGTATTAAGGTTCCCGGCTTGAAATTCAACCGAAAAATTCTGATTATTGAGAGAATAATTCCGAGCGCGAATCTCATAGTAAATGTTAAATTGGGGGCTTCCCAGTTTCGCCCCCGGCCCTGAGATAAAATTACCCATGCTCGCATAAATTGCTCGCGTGATGCATAATCTCTTTAAGTACTTAAATGCTCATCTTATTCATTGTTTCCTTCATTGAATATTTGCTCAACAAAGAAAGCAATCATTCTTCCCCACGAATTTCAAGACGAGGGTCACTGGCAAGCATGAAATTTGAGTCATTGTTGAGCGCAAAGTTTATGCTCAAAACATGACCAAAGAAATTTCCTTGTTTGAGAATTTGTCATGAGTACCATTTCATTTTGCGAAAAAATCAACAATTATAATAATCATACATAATTTAGTTGATTGGAGAAATGTAGTGGTTCCTCAAATCTGAAAATCCATTTGCTTACATCGGAAATTGGCTTTGGCGTGCGCACACAATTGTGAAGCGTGATGCCAGTTTAATGCACGACGTGCATGGATCGTGCATATTTCATGGGGAAGATGCAAAACTGCTCTCTCAATTTCAATGCTTCCAGATTTAAGTGCAGTATCTCTATACGAGGACTGGCTGCAACAGCGGAAGCACTCGCCATTCTTTCCGGGTACCTGAACATCACGCATATAAATACGCCGGAAATGTTTTCGTTCGGTTCCAAAACATCCCGATCTACCGTTTCATCATGATCACCACCGCGATGCTGGATACTGAACAACCCAAGCAACCCACGTTGTTTGAAACCACAACCGTCGATGCAAACTCGCACGACTCCCTAAGTATAGACGTACAAGACTATATCACGAAGTTTGTGGACATTTCTCAAAACGCCAAGCAGAATGATAAGCAAGATAAGGAGATGTCATTGAAGGAAGGATTGGTAACATTCCCTAAAGCCGTAATGTGGTCGGTGGTAATATCTTCAGCGATCATCATGGAAGGATACGATATCAATCTCCTCAATTCTTTCTATAGCTTTCCGGATTTCCAACAAAAATTCGGTCAATTTTACCCTTCAACGAATTCGTTTGAAATCCCGGCAAAATGGCAAACGGCCTTGTCAATGGCCGCTAATGTGGGAGAGATAATCGGTTTGTTTGTTGCTGGAATCATGTCTGATCGAATTGGATATCGCAAAACATTAATGATTGCCCTTGTGATGGTAATCGGCTTTATTTTCATTGTATTTTTCGCGCCAAATGTGGAAGTTTTACTAGCTGGAGAGATTCTTATGGGCCTTCCCTGGGGTGCCTTCCAAACTTTGACAGTTTCTTACGCTTCAGAGGTATGTCCCACGGTGTTGAGGCTATACTTTACCACGTACGTGAATGCTTGTTGGGTGATCGGCCAATTGATCTCTTCGTGTACTCTTAAAGCGATGCTCAGCTCGACGATTGCGAATTCTTACAAGATTCCCTTCGCTTTACAATGGATGTGGCCTATTCCAATTTTCATTGGTATCTACTTTGCTCCGGAATCACCGTGGTGGTTGATCAAAGTAGGCCGAGTAAAGGAAGCAAAAGCTTCAATCTTGAGACTATTGAGTACTCACGACAATTTGCCAGACAAGGAGATTTTGGCCCGTGCGATGGTCGACAAAATGATCATGACGGTCAAGGAAGAGACTCTCATCCAGGAAGGAACTTCGTATTGGGATGCATTCAAATCCGAGAATATTAGAAGGACCAGAGTCACATGTTTTACTTGGTTGGTACAAAATATCACTGGTGCCGCATTCATGGGGTATTCAACCTACTTCTATGTACAAGCGGGCTTGTCAACTTCCAACTCCTTCACATTTTCCATCATCCAATACGTTTTGGGCCTCGTCGGCACGATTGCGTCCTGGTTTTTCTCCCGAAAGTTCGGAAGATTTCAAATCTTCTTCACGGGGCTCTGCATCCAATCTGTGATCTTGATAGTAACCGGGTGTCTCGGAACGATAAGCTCCACAGGAGCTTCGTGGGGTATTGGTTCTTTGCTTTTGGCCTTCACGTTTGTTTACGACTTGTCTGTGGGACCAATTTGCTATTGTTTGGTCACTGAAATTCCCTCGAGTCAGTTACGAACCAAAACTGTGATTTTGTCAAGAAATCTTTATAATCTTTCCGGAATTGTCATCTCAGTAGTCATGCCTTATATGTTGAACCCAACTGCATGGAATTGGGGCGCTAAAACGGGGTTTTTTTGGGGAGGCCTAGCCATAGGCTCTGTTGTATGGTGCTGGTTTGAGTTGCCTGAGACCCAAAATAGAACCTTCGCGGAAATTGATGTTCTTTTCAACCAGAACGTGCCGGCTCGTATGTTTAAGGAGACAGAAGTCGATGTTTTTGACGCAACAAAAATGATGGAGAAGATAGGTCAAGGAGGTATCCGTGGTGTTGTCGAGAGCAATAAGGCCGAGCACAATCATCTTGAGCAAGTTTGATAGCAGAAGACATCTGCCATGTGAATGAGACTTCACGGCTGGCATGAGAGGATTCGAAAGCATGTGTATTAATAAGATGAGTAATTACTTTGTTGGTTCCAGTTGTGCTAGAAGGTGTGGCGGGCGTAGAAACCCATTATTCGCCATCTCCTTCATCCTCGATGTCCGTCTCAAGATCGCAAACCGACCGACAATTGGGGCAATAGAACTGAGGATATCGTTTGATAATAATGGGACGAATGCACTTGTAGTGCCATGAGTGCGAACAAGGGCTTATGAACAAAGCCTGGCAAGGTTCCAATTTCAATAAGCAGATGGCACACTCGGAAAGCTCCTCCCCATGCTCCTTGTTGCTGTCGATACCCAAGCTCTTCATTTTTTTGTGAATGTCTAAATCAAATCTGTTGACTTTTCTTTGCCAGCTTCGATTGAACTCACATCTCATTTTGACACACCGGTAAACTTCTTCAGTGCCTCCACGATAGTCCAACCCCAATTGTACAATATCTCCGTCCATAACAGGCCATAGAGTCAGCTCCAGAGAGGCTTGCGATAACCTGATATTGTTAAGAAAGGTTCCAGAGGATGATTTGCAGTCCTTCAAAAACCACAGACCCGCTTCGTTGCACTGAAAAGATGCGTGTGTGCGAGAAACCACTTTGGACTTGAAGACAACTCGAGAAGATGACCCTTGAGGTGCATGCGCGGCGCTTTTGTGCTTTTCCGTATATCTACCCACGGATATGGCTTGATTGGGCTCTATGCGACGGATAATGGGAGAAAAATAGAGCCCGGCATTCGACGATGAATGGTCTATAATTGGCGTTAAACGGAAAGAATACGTGCCATCTTTGTTCTTGGCAGATTCCGCGGCATCCTTTTCTGACGAAGAGCTCGTGGGATCGTTCTCGGCAATACACGTGACATCTGAAGCTTCTACCGTGGTATTTTCACGGGACATGAGCGGAGGCCCCACAGGAATACTGGGAGCAAATGGGCTTCCCGATCTCGCGATGTTGTTTCTCACAACGAGGGTGTCTTCGGCGGTGTTTTCTGGAGCAGCGTAATTATTCAAATTCGCGAGTGTGGGGCTGTTGGACATGAACTGATGCGAGAGAGGCTCCTGAGACGTCGGACTGGAGGAGCGCATGCTCGAGCCTCTTATGGTGTTAGAAATGGAACTCAAAAAACCTAACCCAAATGAGGGCCGGCGAGTGACCGAGGGTGCAGCTGGAGGGCGGCTTTGTGATGTGGGAAGCAGAGCCGATGGTGAGGCCCTGGTCGTGGTTTCATTATGGGTGACCAGCTCTGAGGAACGGGCGGCGATGTGATCATGTGTAGCATTTTGTCTAACAAAGTTATTTGCGGGTGACTTGATGGCGGCAGAAGAAGTTTCCTCGTCGCGAGAGTCGGTCAGGGGGTCGGAGTCCACTTCACTATCTGCGTTGGGGATTTCTCCATGAGCGGCAGATTCGGGCTGCAAATCGGTATTTGATTTGACCGCCGAGGTTCCAGCGCCTATCAGTCCGTGAAGAAGTGACGTACTTTCTTCCTGGGACATATCGAGGAGGATGTGTCACAAACGAGCAGGCGGGTGTTGGCGCGTCAAAGAGCAAGAGGATGCCAGCAGGGGATAAAAAACCAGAATTAAGTGAGAAAAAGGGGCAAAAGAAAAACACGATAAACACCCACGTTTGTTGCAACGGAATATGCAGTGAAAAGACAGTTCGCTAGGAAATACGTAGATATAAACGTGAGTGGAGTGTGGCCTAAGTGCGTGTAACAACGGGTGCACAGGCTTCTCGAACAAGGATTCTGAGGCGGGCGCTTTTGGGCGGGGGGGCTTCGAGGGCTGCGGGCGCGCAATGGCTGTAAAGCTGGCAAAAAGGGCCGGTGAAATGCGCACGATAATGAAGGAGAAAAGGCCACTTCAAATCGCCATCTGCGGAATCATAAAGGCATGATTTCTGTCCATTTCTCGATTGGGGCAAACATGTGATGGTCAACTTTGCGGGTGCGGACAGTCGATGAAAAGTGGCATTACTGGCCGTTATATTAATTAGTAAGACCTGGAAAAATATAATCTATCCTTTGAAATCGCCTGTTTTTCCCGCCATGGTCCCTCAGCTTTTCAGAATTTTTGAAGAGATTTTTGCAGTACTTCAGATCACAGGCTCTTACCACATAAAGGGCGTCACAATTTGGCGGGGACTATAAGTGTATTGGGCGCGCAAATTTGGTCAGGCTTTTCATGTGGTGTTCTTCACAAGCGTATGAGAAATAATTAAGACGCGTAGGTACTGTACTACAATATGTCTTGACGCAGGAAAATGCTTATGATTTTATTGAATCCTGCATTTTTAAACTTAGAAATTCCAGATTCTTGCTTTTCTCGTTCGCACTTCTTACAAAGTTTGAGCTCCGCCAATATCTATTAGATGATCTAGTCTACATCTATTTTCGTACGCTCAATACTTCGATTTCTCAGTGACCAAGCGGAGTAATAATTGTTGCAAATCCTCTCTACCCTTGGGACTTTCCCACATGAAATGGCCGGCATTTTCCGTCACGACCCATTCAAGTGATTTGTCGCTGATTTTCGTGAGCTCTCTCTGCCACTTGCCCCAATTAAGAGACTTCTTGATCATGAACTCCGACAGAATCACCGATAACGGAATCCCGCTGACATCTGACGTGTGAACCTCATTGTACGACAAGATCGATGCGGTGATCTGTTCTTGCAATCTAGCTCTCAAATACTTTGGGCTCCGTCTCATATCCCTTCCAAATATTCTGCTTTTCGACAGAAATTTCCGAGGATGAATAAACCAATTCAAGTTCCGGACAAGCCCTAGAGGCGAAACAAGCCCCCGGAGCCATAACTTAAACCCTTGCCATGAGTCCATCAAGTCTAGTATATTCTTGAATGTGCTTCTCTTCTCGTTCTTTTTATTAGGACCGCTGAAAGGCCAGTGCTTAAGCAAGTCTTCATGCCAGCTATCTACCAAAAGCATGGAGTGCATTTGCCCGGCGTTTCTCAGCGCAAAAAGTCTGGAATAGAGACCGCCCATATCAAACCCAACAGCACTAAATGGTCCCTGGATTCCCTCTTTCTTCAATGCCTCCATGAGCCACTCTACGATGATTCCAACCGAAGTTGGGGAAGGTGCACTATCGGAAAACCCATACCCAGGTCTATCCCAGATACAGTATCTTTGGATCTTGTTCATGTGATAAAGCTCCTGGATCCATTCTTGAAATTGCTCTGAAGAGGTGTATTGGCCGCCCTCCACGAGGACTATAGGCTGCATTTCATCGGCCAGCGTGTCCATCTCGGATGATGAATTATATTTCACATCACCAAAACAAGCTAAATGTACTTTGAATTGATCCTCATTCACGGAAACCATTTTGCCCCAAGGCTTTTCATGAGAGTCAAAAGCCAGAAGCCACAACGATAAGCTGATGTTCCAGATAAGTACGAGGAGCACCAACTTGAAGAGAATCTTGATCGCGGCGACACAAAGTTCAAAGAACGTTTTGCGCTTCTCGATCCTTCCGGTATATCTGATCTCCTGCTGAGCCTTGCCCTGTTCAACCCAGAAGTCTGCAAAGCAATTCATGAGGATGTTCAAAAGTACCCAGAGTAGTAGGAGGTTTCCGAAAAGACCAAAGCTGTCTCGTATGTAAGGTACGGATAACGACACGATGACATCAACTCCGACCAATGCGCAACTCATATAGCCTAATATGCGCTCGTAGTACACTGGAACAGCAAAGCACCAGAGGGTAACTGCACCCGTAAGAATGCAAAAGATGACCAAATCGAGCTCGACAAACGATTTTCCTCTATTTCTTATTCCTGGAACTGATATGAAATCGGACACTAGAACGAGAAGAAGGAGGAAACTGTTGAAAATGAGCACCGTTAACAAGATGACTCTGAGAAGCTGAATCCGTTTTAAATTGAGGGGAGAAACTCTGGGATCATCGGGATCTAAAAACCCATCATTGGGAGGAAGAAGCGGTTCACGTTCGGAAAAAACCCGTTTCTGGTGTTTGGTTGGCAGCACGGCTTCCTGGGGTTCCGGCGAGTTTTCCTCGACGGATGGATCAACCTGATGCGACTCAGACATTCTTGAGGATATGCCCCCTTTATTTTTGATGATATTGATCGGGGTTGAACAAAATTCTCTGAAGGAAGTGACTGATAAGTAGTATCGTAAAAAAATTGTTTGCGGCGCCCCACTCATTACAGGAAAGAGCAACCTCACTTAATGCACGTTGGTTATGAGCCATAATGCGGAGAACCAGCAAACGCGAGTCTCTCCAAGATGCCAAAGCATCATTGACAAGTGACAAGGCCAATTCCCTGAATATAAAGATACTTCATATTCAAAATTATTTGTATAGAAAATTTACTTCAAAGTGCATGGATCATGTTCAGATTCTATACACCTAAGATCACCCCAGCTTCCGTCCTCATCTGGCAACAGCACCCCAGGAAATATCGCACCCGCAGCCTATCGGAATCGCGCCCACAACCCGTGAACGCATAAGAGTTGAACCATCATAACTTGACATCAGAGCAAATACCAAGCGTGTATCGCAATTCTTTGAATCTTGAAACTTTCATATATCAATCTTTGAAAAAAGGTACACCCCGCTAGAGGAAAAAGACCTGCTATACCCTTTTTTTTACACCAATGTCGGTCATATCAATTGGCTCAACCAGCGAGCAGAACGGCGTCACGTATTTCGACGTCACGATAAAGCTACCGTTGCGTACAATATTAGTTTGCAAAAGATACTCTGACTTTTCCGGTCTTGTCCAATCTCTTTGCGCAGACCTAGGCATTTCGCAGAGTGACTTCCCTTATCCACTTCCACCCAAAGGCGGGATTTTCGCCAACAAGCAAAAGATCATCGCCGAAAGAAAGGCCAAATTCACGGAATTGTTGAACAAAATCATAAGAGATCGTGATCTTCAAAATTCTACCCAGGTTCATCAATTTTTGGAGTTGCCTCCGAGATTCAAGTTCACTCCTGATTTTTTCAAGGACGAAACCAATTTTAGTACAGATACAAAATATCTCATTCAGGAGCATCCCGATGAGATCGATCGTGTTTCCTGGCTAAATCACTTTAAAATCGTCAGCAAAATAGCCGACAGTCTAGATCCCAGCGATGCTCTAGCCTCAAAAGTGGCCAACCGCGATAAAATCATGAAATACATTCGCCCCAACGTGGAAAACCTCACTGGCGCTCTCGAAAACTTGGCTCATAGAGGTGAAATCGCTCCAGAAGAATTGAGGCGAAGATCCTCGATGCTAGCTTCCTTGCAGGCACGCTTAAATGTGGGCAAAGTATCGAGTAAGGAGCCGGAAAAAACCGTAAAGTTATCTCGGCGCGTCTTTCAGCCAGCTTCTGCCTCGAATTCTGAAACACAAAACACAATTGATTTATCCAACAGAGCCTTAATTCAGAAACAACAACAGATGCATCTTGATCAGGATAAAGACTTAGAGGAACTACGGAAGATCATAGCGCGACAAAGGCAAATCGGAGAGGTCATCAATAAGGAAGTAGAAGAACAGCTGGAGCTTCTTGACATGTTTTCTAATGAGGTGGACAATTCCGGAGAACGGCTCAGATTTGCGAGACGGAAAGTTAAGGAAATCACGTGAGTGTTTTATTGGGGGGATTCCAATGAGAAGAGCGTGAGGTAAAATAAAAAAATACATCGTTAGCTCTTGATTTCACGAAAGCTTTGATTTCTCGAATTTACAATTGTCCAATCAAAAAGTAAATTCTGTTCTTCCAAGAGCCTAATTTAATCAAACTATCGAAGACCCAGGTTCGCGAGGACCGGGTAACCGCCGTTCGCGAGTACAAAAGAAAATATTTTTTCTCTTCGAAAATAACCCCTTTTCAATACCTTGTTTGCACGCTTTTACCAATTGTATGTAATGATTACTAGCAGTTTATTGATGAAAACACTTCGCCTAATCGATCACCAATGAGAATTCAAAAAGTTTACACCAAGATCTTCGCTGAATACTGCTCTTCACTCAATTTGAAACTTTACTAACATGTGTCCAGAACTTTGTGTTTTTCTCATTGAATATCACTCTGTAGATTCCTCCGCCCCAAATAATGCTGGGTATTCTCTCCTCATGACCTCTCCCCAAAGACGAATCCCTTGCTCGATCTGTTCCTCCGTAAGATATGCTACACAAAGTCGAGCGCAGTTATTCCATCCATGAGTGTCCCCTGTAACTTCAAAATGAAAGCCTTCTGCGATCACAACACGATGCTCGTTTGCCACCATCTTCAATGTCTTTGGAATGTCGACATCGTCTCTGGTCATCGTGCACCATATAAAGTAACCACCACTGCCACCCTCCACCCGAAGATACTTCGACGGAAGATATTTGTGAAGAGAAGCGATGAGAACTTCTGCCCGAGCCTTGAAAATGACTATCAATTTCAGGATCGCACGGTCCAATGAGCCGGTCTCAATCATATCCTGCACTACAAACGAATTCAACTGTGAAGGCGTTCCACCAGACTTATTGGCGCCTGTGGTCGCTAGTTGATGCGCCAACTTTTCGGTCGGGGTCTCTTGCCAACCAGTTCGTAATCCTGCGGCAATAAGTTTCGAGAACGAAGCGTTAGAAATCGTGTTTCCGTAGAGCCAACCATCTGGCAAAGAGTCCTCATCAATATGATTGAGCTTTAAAAGCTTTGGACTATTTACGTCATAATTGAGAAAGTCATAAACGTCATCCGACAATAACAAGACGTCGTGTCTCCGTGCGATTTCAAGGAGCTTGCTTCTAGTTTTAGCAGAATATGTCAAACCACCAGGATTCGAGAATGTAGGTACTAAGTATAACACGTACCTGTAAAACTTTCTCGATCCCCTTCCAGTCGGATCTTGAATAATATTGACCTCTTCGGAGGAAACTGGCTGGAGTCCATATTCGCGATCCAATGCCTCCAATTTCTCTTCAAATCCTTTCAAATCTATGTCGAATTCACCACCGGGAGTCTCGACCACTGCTGACATCTTCCCTTCAAAATTATAGTCGACGAATGCGTAGTTAATGAGGAAATACGTCGGCGATACTAAAAACACATGTTTGGTGATATCCGAGCGTGTACATGCCAGCAAAATGTTTGCAGCTCCGTACGACGAGCCGGCTGTCAAATTCACAAGCTGCGCATTGAAAGTTGAGCGACCATACTTCTTATTGCTCCATTTGATAATAGACTGTCTGACGTCCAAATTACCAGGATCCGTGCCGTACTCAAGTGGATATTTGTTCTCTTGATCGCCCTCAAAGGGAAACTGCTTTTCAGTGAGAACTCTTCGGAACGATTCCGCTAAGTCATCATTGGGAAGAAGATTAAGACTCAAATGCCCCTTGAAAAAGTTGATAGATTCGGACATTGACTTTACTAACGGTGAATTATTCCCAAAATTTCAGTGTTATCGCTTAAACATTCCGCGCCAAATTCCGCGATTTCTCCGACATGAAGTTCCGCGTTTTTCCAGTGAGATTCGATACCCACACATTGTTGTAAGCGCCTTGAATTGGCGCAGGCACCTTTACTACCAATCTGTTCAAATTTTTTATGTTTCTGAATTTTCTAAGTGGTGTAGTAATTAGAGCATGTTTTAAAATCAAGTTGAATTCGTTAAATCAAATTTTTTGAAGCTTGATTTCACAGTCGGGAATTCTAACTATTTACGCGAGGTAATGCTTTGAGGTAAAAAAAAAACTTTTCTTCACCAAAAATTGGAATACAATTGAAGGAAAATGAGAAAGATTTGAATTTTATATCGTGATCTCTTTCATGTCTGATTTTCTGCATCTTTAATGATGAACTTGACCGATCGAAGCAGTCGTACTTAAACTCTTTTCGAGAGAATCACCGCAGGGAACATTGTACGAAATCATCATACCCTTCATTTTTTGATTCAAACGAAATTTCCAAATAAGTAATTTTCATAGCGGAGTGGAATAAAAAAGAAGCCATAAGTTCTTCGTTTGCTCACGTTGTGAAGGGCATTGCATCCGGGACTAGTACTCATTCAGCAATACGTTTTTGGATGCAAAAGGTGATGGTCTATGCCACACCACGATTTGCGAAATCTAATGTCCGGCCCAAGGCTTTAAAGAGCTTTTGGGCTCTAGTGTGAGGGGCGAGGTACTTAAATTATCCCGTTCTCTTTTCCTAAACTACCTAATCGAAGGCGTCTACATCAGACAAGATCCTCGGATTTCTCATCAAGAGAGTCATCTTCCCGATGCACCTCTCATTTGTTTGAGGCTCAATATTGGAAAGACCGATGATTGAGTACCGACGAATGATTCAGGTAAACTGAAACTAAATTCACCCTCAAACTCCCTATCATTTTTTTAGGCCGAAATTCGTCTTTGCAACATCAAGCGAGGGTCCCTTTTTCGCACCATTGCAGCCTTTTTTCAAAAGAGGATTCTGGTGTACGGATGTAAAGTACCCAATTACCGTTGCTCAAAATACAATACATGCACTGCTAACCGTGCCAATATACTTTACTAGACCAGCTAACACATAACAAAAAAATCATGCCTGCCGCATCAGGATTCATTCTCAGTACGCTTCTCGGCCTTGGTGCCAGAAGAATGCAGATCCAGATCGTGAACAGACCTACAGTTGCGTCGTGGAGCTCAGTCCAGGGCTACGCCCTTTCCGTGTCCGCTTTTACCACGGGATATTTGATCTGCGATCACTTTGTGGACAGAAATAGAGAATTATTGAAGAGAAGACTAGCCCAATTACGTGAACAGAGAGCGCAAGTTGATGCCTTCCATGAATTTGACTTAGACGCCGAGCACAGACTCACCGCGCAAATGAGAACATCGAGGTTTTTCGACTTGTTTGAGAAGTTGGGTCAAGCCTACAAGTAACTTCTTGTGTGGCATTCCCGTACATATATAAATTGCATAACGAATATTTGAAGCTCAAAGCACGTCATTCGAAGATACGTTTTCGTAGAATAAGCACGGGATAAGAAGCTATTATTGTGCTCTATAATCATAGTCAGACACATCCTTCTAGCTCAGATCAGCGTCAGAATCCATACCTCCTTCTACCTCCACAACACTCTCTTCGCCACTGTCAGCGGCTTCATCATCTGTGCTTTCTACATTGCTGTCAAACTCTTCATCAACTTCACTCCCACTTTCCTCTTCTTCCACCGCACCTGTATAGGTGCCATCTTCTTCCTCGTCGTCACTTGCACCTACTTCGACATTACGCTCGATCGTAGTTTCGTCATTTGTGAGATCTACGTCGATGACACCGGGTTTAGCGTCGGACCTCTTTTCCCTGTATTTCTCGTCGAATGAATTGTCCTGTATATTCATCTTTTTGACAAATTCATCAATGGCTTGGAAGGACTTTTGGTCAATCATATCAAATTCGTGCGACTCCTCAATCCCAACCTCGTTTACCGAGGTCACTAAAACGCTAAAGGTAAATCGCGTGATATTGGCGAATGAAATCGTCTTGAGTGACGCAAAAGGTATGAATATGATAGGCTTCTTGAAACCAAATATGAGATAGGCATGGTTCTCAGATGCAGATATGAGGAAAATTGCTCCTTCCTTGGACCCCTTATAAGCACTGGCTGCAACGAGATCATTGGTCAGGTCATCGTTTTGAGACAAACAAACAACATTATCATCGTTCATGGTAAGTTTATTTTTACCCGCTTTCGCAGAAGGAAGAAGATTGAGGAGGCTCATGCCACACACGCTAAATTGGCGTTGCAAAAATTCAATGATAAGTTCGTTTATGGGCTTGATGGCATCAGCTGTCGATTCCATACTCAGAATTTGAGATTCTGCATGCGCAGGGATTTTTCCGTCGGCCGTCAATTGCTTCTTTACCGAGTCCAAATTGAGTGTGCAAATGATGGGATCGCTCTTTACTTCGGACGGCAGATCTGCGTCATTGAGCCAGAGAGCTAACATGACGGTATCTTTCTTCGTGGAAACAGTAGTGTTACCGAGAATAGGGAGAACCATACAGAGTTTGAATGCAGTTGAAAGATTTGTTAGGGATAATTCCGGGATATTAGTTGTGGCATTAACAACTGAAAGCACCGGGAGTGGAGTCTTTTCCTGGTTGATATAGAGATGAAAAACAAGATTGAACTTGCGTCTTAAGGGAGAAATAAATGATAAACCTTGCAACTGAAAGATAACCTCGTCCGATGGAATCGGCGTGCTAAAGTTGAGTTTATGGCCAGAGACACTCTCAACCGCAGGTTGTGTATTACCCGAGGCGTTTGATTTCAGTGAGTCTGACGTTTTAGCATTTAATCCATTTTTCACAGCAGTTTTTCTCTTTTTGCTGCGATCTTTATCCGTGTAAAATGTCACCAATTGCAGCAACACGAGCTCACTGTCGGGGTACTGGGACACGAGTGTTCTCACCTTGGTTTGTAGATCTGAAGGAAGGTCGTCAATCCACATGATATAGAGACGGCGCTTAGAAATGAAATATGCGATGGCAAATAGTAAAGTTGTGGGTTATTTTCTGTCTGCGTCGATAAACCTCAAGAAAAGGTGAACGGCGCGACCTTTTCCAGGAACCTTTACCAGGAAGTTGGTGTTGAAGATAACTCAAACTTGAGGCCACTCAAATCAAATTTAACTCGCCTCCAAAGAGCCGATTTATATGAAAGAAATAGGAATTTTTTGAATAATATGTCTACGAAAACAGAATCAGATCCGAGATCAATTTACATAGATCAATTTGATAAGTTCATGCACGACCTATTCCGACCTCTGAAAACATATACAAAACTCCCGGGTCCCAACATACGCGCGCGTTTAGAAGCAATAGCTGAAATGCATCAAGGTAATTTCAACCGAAAGCAATGCTTATTGCAAATGAGCTAGCAAATTTCAGTCGAATCTGCCGTAAAATCTCTCATCTCTTTTAAATTGGCTAGATATATAAAAGTAGCATTCATGGCATAACGAGTTGCCTATGCTGAAAGGCTCGTTTCAACGAGTTCTCGCACTCGCGCCCGCGCAGGCTCCCTCGTCTGCTATGGCTCAACGCGCCCTACTTTCTAAGCGGCATGCTTCACCAAGAAAATGTGGGATTATTTTCGATTTTGCCGACTGCAGCCACCTCTTTGATATCTAAAGTCAGCTATGTTGACGTTATACTCAGCTTTGTCGACAAACAGATACGTAGTTCGAACCAATCCCTGCAGAAGCTCGATCGACTACTCCACGTAAAGAGGCAAATAGTAGAGGCGGATTGGACGGATTCGAGCTACGAAATCAGCATAGATGCGAAAAAATCCGTTCTTCTAGCTTGTACGTTTGGACAGGTTTTTACATCGGCAATTGCTTTGCTCACAGGGAAGCACATCTCTATTCAAATCTGGGGTCACGCCACAGAACTTGATACGTTCGGGATGGTTTCTCAATATCTAAATAGTCTGAGTGAAGATTTCTCAATTCTTTTTGGTATACTGAAAACTCCGAAGATCATTCCAGATGAAGAGGTTTATGATGTCAACCCGTTTTTACAGATTCGCTCGATGGTTGCAAAACTTGGACTAGTCATGGATTTGACAACATTCGATATACGCAAGATCGAGGAGCCATCAGTGCAAGGAAGTGTGCCGGTCGAAAGTGCCAATTCAGAGGGGGAATCATGTGAAGGCCCGGAATTTCAGAACGCAACAAAAGGTGATTTAGCGGCAAACAATGCAGGAATGATGGATTCTCCCAATGTATCGACCGATTTCCTTAAATTCAAATCTACCGAAAGTGTAACTACTGACCCTGAAAAATGGTATTGCTCGTGTCCTGGATTTACCGAAAACTCGTTCGTACTACATGATAGAACTAGTCAAGATGTTTTTCAAGAACAGCACAAGCCTTGGGTTTTGGAAAACCTATTGAAAAAGTCCGAATGCTTTTTTCCGAAATCTTTGCCAATCTGTCAACATCTATTAGCAGTTTTGCTTTTGCTTTATAATTGGGAGACAGCGATAGATGTCGAGCTTGTGAGAATATATCAAGTGAGAGATTTCGAGACATGAGCTGGCTTTCGTGAAAATCTGCGGGTATTCGAGAGACGTTTTTATAATGCACGCAGCTTGAAATACGTAATTGAAATATACCGAAATACACATCCCGTAATTCCATGATTCTACAAAAAATTAGCCCAGAGCAGCCCTAACTTTTGTATAATGGCTGAGACAGACTATGAGTAGAATTGACAAAAAAGTGAGACTTTTTTTTTTAAAAAAAAAACATCAGGGAAAAGAAACAAAAACAATAGGTCTCTCTCAGGTATTCTCCTTTCGAAAAACCATGTATTGCAGGTCGGTGTAAAGAAAGGACCAACGTGTTGCAAATTCCTGAGACCTCAGGAAGGAGAAATGTTTAGTGGTTATAAGAAAAGAATGGCCAATAGATGACCTTCTTTCGAAGCAACTCTTAGCACTCTCAAACCTAGATCGTTTTACCACAGGTCTTGGAAAACAAAGTTCACATCGTAAGACCCTAAACTTTTCAATATGTCTAATTTTCACAGGTCTATAATCACAGGTCTCGTCATGGTTGCAAGTTATAGGTGCGCGCGGCCCCCCTGCAAGGATTCCCATAAGAAAATACTGAAAATTTTTTCCCTATGGTGGGCGCGCTCCGTAAATTCTGCACCGTCCATTTCTCGATCCTCGACACAGGTTGCCGCTGACTCGCTTTCGCATGAACGATAAATCAACCTCGGCGTTCTACAAAAATCAACATTAAGACGCCAAAACACTCGGTGGTGCAACCCAAAACGTTGAACAGAGGCACGATTCAAAAATATCCAGGTTTGAATCAATACTTGCATTTGCCGCTCAAAAATTTATCTAGGGTTTTGCTCGCCCCGATTATCTACCCAACAATTCGTCGGCGTTGTCTATACCATTGAGAGCCCAAAGCCTTGAGTTCCACCAAGGATTCCATAAACGGTGAATTTTTCAATTTTTCGGGAACTTCATTTCGAACCGTTAAATTCTTCTTATTTTCTAATTGTATACTATTTGATTTTATGAATCGTTGAGTCTCCGCCACCATGACCAAATTCAACACTCGATCGGTTTCGGAGAAAACAAATCCAGCACAAGGCGACTCAACCTCACAGTCATTTGACTCTGAAGGGCTGAGTAGATCAAGACGTACCAATACACCGCCACACACCAAGAATACGTCCACAACGGCACTGTCGTCGACGTCCGGGTCCAATCTTGGCCGCGGACCTCGGCGCTTCCGAGGCGATGTGCCGGCATTTAGTCCCAGCAACTTGTCACCGCATATGTATACTCAGCAAACACAGCAGTATGCCCCCCAGCCTCCAATGCAACAGCCCATATACCCTACCCTGCATCCTCAATACTTCACACAGCAGCCTCAATTCATTCCATATGGCGGTCAAATGATGCCATATTATCCCATGGCAGCCATGAGTTATCCAGACTACTCAATGTACCCGCATTATCAATATTACCCCATGCCTGCTGGTCAGTTTCAGAACCCTCTGCCCTACGTGGCAATGAACGGCATCGCCAATGGTGTACCCTCAAATGGATACATCCCGAACAGAAAGAAGCATTTTAACAAGCCCAGTCATCAATATAACGGGAACAACCAACATCAAAATAACAGCACGAGCAACGGCTCTGCTTCTATACATGACAGTTCTCTGAACACTGTTATACTGAAACATACATCTTCCTCCACACAATCGCTCAGTCCGCCCACAGAAAAAGAAGATTCAGCCAACCTGCGACCATCGATCGATAGTCATACAGAACCACCTCCATTCGCGGAATCCGACAGACCAACAACAAATAGCAAACACACCGGAAATCTCAAGGCGGATCATCCCACTGAAGAAAAGCAAATACCGATGCAAACTGAGAACGTGGATACTCCTCTTCTACAAAGTGCTGAAGAACCGAAAACCACGTCATCCTCTTCACAACCTGATAGCACTACAGATGATAGCATTGCCGCAGAGGGTAAGCTGCATGAACCTCCCTTACTTTTCCACATTACTCTTCGGGAATTTTTGGATGCCCGTGATCTAGCTTTGAAACTTAACAAAACCATCCTCGACACCAAATCAAATGAAATTCAGGAAATCATCAATGCTCAAGCAACCAAGAACTACCTCGTGAACTCGAAACTTAAGTTCAGAATTATAGATCATAACGTTGGCACACAAGCTATCAAAGAATTATGCGAAGAAATTTTGCCAAGCAAACAAATTGAAATCGCCGATAAAGCTCAGAGTCCCGCTGTCCCCAAACCCGCACTTAATTGGGCGTCTCTTCTCCAAACATCTACCAAGAAGCCCAAAAAGACCACAGGTGTTCTACCTTCCAACGGTGTAGCTGCATCCAAAGCAGATGTTTCACCCGTTACAACGATGCCCACTCTGTCTGATAGATCTCAGTCTCTTGGATTACTAGTCATGTCAATTTTATTCGATCCTACTTTCGATCTAGAGTCTTGTGAGCCATTCCAGCTAAACCCACGCGGTCTTACAAATACAGGAAACATTTGCTACATGAATGCCGTCCTCCAATGCTTAATTTTTTGTGCGCCATTCAGCAGAATTCTTCGTCTCGTGGAGGAGAAGTCTTTAGGCTCTCTTGGCAAGACATCTACCACCCCTGTGCTCGACGCGACAATTGAATTCATGAACGACTTCTCCAATGTAACAACAAGTAGGAAGTCAAATGGAAGCTCCATTAACGCGAACGGAATTGTTGTGGGTTGTCCTCTATCTCCAGAACCGCTCTTTCTGAAGTTAATCAAAAGTCCGAAGTTTCGCCATCTAAAGTGGGGTGATCAAGAAGATGCAGAGGAATTTCTCGTCTACTTTCTTGATGGTCTTCACGAGGATTTTGTGAGGGCAGAGGCTTCATTAAGCAGCGATCACATGGAACAACTTAGTACTTTATACGGGCAGAAGCTCGATTCAGCTCGCGCACAGGATCTCAAAGTGAAAATGAAACAAGCATCGCGTCTTGTGAAAAACCCAGGTAACAAATCTGTTGAGGAGAAGGAAGAGGCCGATTCCAGCAATGAAAATGGATGGTCAGAGGTCGGAGGTCGTCGTAAGGTGTCCAGTAAACGAGTTTCAGAAGTCGAACCCTCGCCAATCACCCAAATTTTTGGCGGGCGTTTCCGCAGTGTATTGACTATTCCAAAGTCAAAAGAGGCCCACTCAATTACTATCGATCCGTTTAGATGCATGCAGCTAGATATATCACCGAGTGATGTTGACACCATCGAGGACGCGTTATGGAAGTTCAACGAGGTGGAAAAGCTTTCGTACAGAAATGAGGACGGCTTGGAGGTAACCGCTCTGAAACAGACTTATATCGAGGATTTGCCTGAGATTCTTACGTTGCAACTAAAAAGATTCGCGTTTCAGCACAATAACAACCATTCATCTGATTCGGAACTGGGCGAGGACACGAGCTTGGCAAACCTTCATGGCGTTGGGAAGATTGAGAAGATTCTAAAAAATATTTCCTATGGACTTGAATTGACAATTCCTCTGGGATCACTCCTGCCAGCCGCGAGAAATGACCAGATCAGGTCTTATCTGTTGACGGGGGTAATATATCATCACGGCCGCAATGCGGAAGGCGGTCATTATACTTGCGATGTCCTTCGCGAGGGCAGGAAATGGCTCAGAATAGATGACAATGCCGTCGAGTCTATTGACGCAACTGATGTGACGGAGATCCCAAGTGCGAAGGATAAGAGCGCCTACATTCTCATTTACCAGAGAAATAAATAATCTTTAGCGTAGCGCTGGACTGAGCAGGGTTTTTAGATGAGTGACGATAAACAATACACAATTAATAAGTATATGCCGTGCAAATGCGGTGCGTTCATTTTTTGTCCGGGGATTCGTGAGCAGCCCTGAAAAATGGTTGGAAAGGATGGATAATGGCAGTTTTCAAATTCCAAACATCCTTTTCCGCATAGATGTCCTTCTTCAAGAATTCCAAAACCTCGGCCTTTGATTCAGCCCGAATTGTAAAAGTGCTGCCTATGAACTCCTCTTTCGAGTCATCCTTGAAGATTGGCCCGCAACTCGTCACAGTACCCTGCGCGATCTTCTCGGGAACCTTCGCAAGGTGCTGCGCTCTAAACGCCAATCTTTGATTGATGGGATTGTCGTAAACAATAACCAACCACTCTATTTTGCGTGGCAATTTCATAACGATATACTTAGTCTTGATTCAATTGATAAAATAGACCAGCGCTTCGAAACAGACAGTTTAAAGATTCGACGCGCGACTTCGGTAGTGTACGGCACTATTTCAGCGGCGAGCGGAAAAAAGACAAAAGCGATCAAAAACAAAACATTTTATTCGAGCTGAATCATCTGACTCAGATCGACTAAAATGATGTGGACTGAATAGAATTCTAGACCAGTAGAGGTGTGAAATCAAAAATTGAAAGACCCACACATCCCCCAGGCCGCACCGAGCCAAACCAATCAAAAGAAGCACGAGGCTCCTTTGGGAATGGCCGACACGTCCCGTTAGCGGAGAGGTTGGCGATGGGCTCCTGCAGCGTTGTGCTATGCCAACAAGCTCCCATGGTTACAAGACTACTTGATCTCTTGTAGCATCTCAAGGTAAGTATGAAGAAAAAAAAGAAACCGCGTAAGGATCATGGGCTTTACCCGCTTATATAGCGCGAAGTCGTGTGCATACCGGGTTTTGCGACCCGCGTCTGCCGCTGTGTAGCTGTGCCGCTGTTGCAGTGTTGGGTGCTCGTTTGGATGCAAAAATGCGACTTATATTTTACGGTAACTATTTTACGATAACTGAATGGTGATTTGTTGTAAAGGACTTCATTTCCCAATATCATCCACACAAATTAAATTATCAACTTATACGATAAATAATCACGTCTTCACTACTTTGAGATTGGCCTTGTGAAATTTTGTGCAGCCCAAATTTCTGATGAGCACTTTTTCAAGAGACCGGTGATTGGCGCTGACTAGCCCAATTGCGGTCGGGTATCCGGCGTTGAAATTGAAACCGCCGGTACTCACGAAGCCAATTAGATTAATTAAGGAAGGAGATTCCACGCGCTCGTAAATGCGAGCGTCATCTTTGATGGTTCCAGTTTTAAAAAGCGAGAGCGTCACCACGACAACGGGTAAGGGCATGAAGTTTTGAGTGCTCACCACTAAAGAGCCGTTGATAAATTCTTGATGGTTTTCGTTATTTCTGTCAAATGCAGTTATGGGAACTCGTGTTGAATCGTTCTTTCTCGTGGCGTTGATCGCGAGAGCCAAGTCGTCTGGCGTCTTGAGGATCCTGTTCTTGTGATCGTCAAAATCGCCGAAGACATGGCCCTTTTCACTTTTGCTTTCCACAAGAGACATTCCTAGTTTCCACTTCCAAAGGAAGTACCAGTCTGCGTGGTTGGCTAATGGTTCCTCTATTTTCCCTGTCGGTATTTGCTTACTTTTTGGAAGCTTTTCCTGAGCTATTTTGGCAGCTTCCGCAACCGCAAGATGTTCTCTGTAACCCTCAGGAGTAAACGGAAAGTCACGAGGAAAAGTTGGAAAATTGTTTTCGAAATTCAACTGGTGGATTTGACGCAGCCCGCCAGGCGTCACGCCCTTGACCTCCATCAACTTGCTCCACAAGGGCTGTACCCAAAACCAAGGCATCAAAACGCACCATGATTCGTGGGATGATTTGTATATTATTATTGGAAATGCGCTGGCTGCGTGGATATGTGACGATAAGGAATCGCGCGAGGAGAATTCCTTTCCGAGTTGTTTGATTGAGAACATATTATTGTATGATTCTGCTCGGGTCTCCAGGCCTAGAAGAGCTGTAACGGCATCTGAATCTACACCACCCAGACATGTAATAACGGCCTGATGAAGTTGGGTTTTGACGGAAGGTGGCTTCACAGGATGTTTCCAAAATCTCGGGTCTTTCACTTTGAATGAGAAAAGCGTTCCTGCTGGAATTACTTTAGGATCCTTCGCTTGCGAATAAGCTCTCCAGGTGTCTATAGTCTTGGCATCTGTATCCAAATGCAAGATTTGGCTCAATGAGTTCAATGAGTCTGGGCCGCGAAGCTCGACACTTCCAAGGGCAAACCGGCAATCCACGACATTGAACTTTTCGTTTGACCATTTGACCACGGACTGAAAGAATGTTTCGTAAACGCTAGGATGAAGCCTTACCACGACCTTGTAAGACGCTGCGTCAACCAACACCACGCCTGGGGCCCACTTCGTTTCATGTAGGTAAATCCAGCCATTATAGACTTTTTTGCCCTTGATGAGCCATTCAGGAACAGTTTCACAGTAACGTGTATAGTTACGTAAAAAGTTTAATGCGTTCTCTTCGTTTCCACACTCAATGATGACCTCGCAAAAGTGAGATGTTTCAAACGCGATAGCGCTTTGTTTTGCATTCCTACTGGTTGATCGGAAACACTTTTGGTTCGGTGAAAATGGGATCTGGAACCCCCATCTTTTGATCATGTGAAATCTTTTCGCGTGCCATACATGCGTGGGGATCCAAGTGAACTCGCGTTGGCGATTGCCAAATTTTATGCCTCCGGTCGGTTTCGACATCAATTGGCCGATGGAGCATCTGTCGGATGCACCTAGGGCATTGTTCGTCGTTTTGATATTTTTCTTTTTTAGTTCCGCAAGTTGATGGTTTAAAGATTGTAATTTTTCACGAATAACAGAACCCAGGGTCTGTGGGATTCCCCGGAGTTCCTTGATCCTCATCGCGACCCGTAGAAGTCTCTTTTGCATCTTGAGCCTATGTAGTTGTCGGCCTCTCAAATGAGGCTTTTTGTCTGGCGTTCCGTTACTCTGCATTTCTCTGATAGCTTTGGCACGGAGTCTTTTCGGAATCCGCTTCACATTATGTGAGGCAGTTCTTCGACGTAAAGTCCGGGGCAAACTCTGAAAGATACGAGTTGCAGAAGCAGCTTTTGTTTTAAGCTGAGAATGCTCAAATGCCTTTATTTCGTATTCTCGAGAGGCAATGAATTCCGGGATATTGATTCCGCCATTCTTGAAAGCGGGATCCACGATTTCTGTTCGAATTGTCCGGCTATTATATAACTTTGCCTTTTTCCCAGCAATAGGTGCCTTAGGTGGTGGCGCCATTTTAATTATTGAATTGGAGAAAACGGGAAAGATAGAATGGGGATGCCTAAGAGACGTGTTTCGGAAAATTTCATGGATTCAAGTCTTCGCGATCTCCGACGTGTATAGAATCAAGGTGATGGCATCCTCACTTTTGCAACTTTCACTACATTATTTTCGCCATCGATTTCATATTTTTCCTTGATTTTTTTTCAGTAAAATCTGTTTTACAAATTCAATAGTCCAATGTGATTTTCGAGAAGAAATGCATTTCGTGGAAAAGGCTGGCGAAATAATTACGTACCGATCGATCTCATCACTGATACGTATTGTATCACAAAGGAGATAAATTGGCGGTAAAAATGGGATTTCATTGAGTGATACTTCCATCTGTAGTTGAATGTTGCTCGTAATCAATTAACTTTTATCATTAGCTACCTTAAAGCACTTAAATTACACAGGATATTCGAGCAAGTTGATTCGCGGAGAAAAGTGAGTGAACACACAACTTGAGGCCCTAATTTTTTTCCGATGGATGAATGATTTTCAGAATTCTTTGAGAAAAAAGCCCGTTTATAGAAGTAAACAGTTTCTGGAACGTCACTGATTTTATCAATGCTTCTTACGGAACGGGAAGCTGTGACCTCTCTTGAGAAAGCGTGTATCAAACCCTTCTGGATCCCTTTAAATGAAGCCTCAATCCAAGAAACCTTCTTTAAAGAGCATAATTTTCCAACTTTCAGAGCTTGCGCCTAGTTGACACTTAGTAGGATTTAGCATATTTGAAAAAAGAACCTGTATCGCCTTCATTGCTTCGTTCCGACACTTGCCCAAGACAATTGTTTCTCTTTACCGCCAATGGTTAAAGTTCACTTTTTGTATCAACAAAAACTCCTGGTGTACACCTTCCAACCCCCTTTTGTCATACATTTTCCTTAATAATACGACACACTGTAAAGAGTCGGTAAATGTGTATGGTCCTTTTGCCATTCCGCTAGAATTTTCATCATCTCATCCTCCAAAAGCACAGGATAACCGTCCTCGTCGTTTTCCCTCGGTTTATTTTCCAATTGCTGCGCTTTGAAATCATGCACCATCTTCACTAGTTTCACTATGCCCCTGCCACCAATCTTGGCATTTTCATTATCATCTTTGATATCTACGTTAATCACGTGCACAATTTCCTTTACGTCTCGCTCTTCTTCCTCCTCGGTTTTGCCACTCATCCGATTCATTAAATCTTCAAGCACGGAGTCGAAACAACGTTCCTCGCACGTGATCACAAGATCAAACTTTCCTGCCTTGGCATTGTTGTGCCATTTCTCTGGAGCGTTCTTGACCTTCTTGTTTCGTTCCAACATAGAAAGCAAACCTTGAGCCTCATACATTTTGCGATGGTCCTGAGACACCAAATCCTGATAGATTTGCTCGTACGGAGTGCCAAACTCGTAGACATTGGGTTTATCAATAGATGGGCCGGGTAGCTTCACGGAGGATCCCGTTCCGAAAGAACGGATTTCAAACCCGGCATCTTTGAGCTGCTTATGTGCTTCCATTGATCTATTATTGTTGGCGGCACATACTGTACAGACCTTCAACTTGTTGGAAGACATTATACTACGACTAAATGGATTGGTGCTTCCCAGTAAAGTTATGTTAATAAATCCGTAGAACTATCAGAAGTTTTTTTGAAAAATGGCGATTCTTTTTTATCTAGGAAGATCAATTGAGCTTTTGAATCACATATCCCGACTGGACTCTATAGATGCCGGATGTGAGACACTTTATGCACTACCTCGATTCTTATAGACACTAAACAGTATACTATACAAAGTTCAAAATCGTCATGAATTTGTAGAATACATAGAATATGGTAAAGTTCCTCCATATTTCTCACTATGGTTCATTAAACTTCACCGCGTCCTACTAAATCGTACTTCCCTACTGAAAGCTCGCCCGAAGACTCTGTTTCGGGACAACCTTCCTCGTCATTTTCCATCACCTCTGTCTCAGATACTGGCTCGCTCACATTGACAAAATCATCGACAAATTCACCCTCAAGATCTGGCATTATCACCTTAACGTAATCCTCGTCCGGTGCTGGCTTCCGCTTCTGCGGCTCCTTGTGAAAATGGATGATTTTGTTCGACGGCGCTAACAGACTTTGCAAATCACAGTAGTCTGCATGGTCCCGAAGAACGATTCCTATCAACATCGAGGGATCTAAGGCAGAGATGGGGAGCGATTTGCACTTTGTCGTGTGGTATGTTGACACCTCTGTTGAAACTGTTTGGAGATTATGTGGATCCAAATACAAGAGTTCCTCGTCCTGGAATCCGAAGAAATAGTAACTCGACGAAGGTTTCCCGCCTGCAATGCCCACAAATTGCTTTAACGAGAGAATTTGCACGAGACTTGGATAATAATATTCGTTTACGCTTTCGATGCCTAGACGGATGGGAAACAACATCAAAAGCGGCAGCCCGCTGTCGTTAAAATGCTGTTGAACCTCATCGTCATACAAATCGCAGTTTTCCTTGATTAACACCTGGATCTTCGGGATAGCACCCGCGACATACCGGTCGCATAATCTCTTTATCGATAAGGACGCCGCACTGGGTCCAAACCACTCGCCCGGTTTGATCTGCAAGGGCAGTTCCGAGGCCACCTTGATGAAATTATGCAATGAAAACGGGCTTGTGTAGGTATCTGCAAAGAGATTCACGATCGCTTCGAGCTGTGCATCGGATCCCTCGTAACAATAGTCCCGGCCCAAAACTAGAGTCTGGAACGTATTGGCCAAGAGCGACTGCGACGTGCGGATCATGCAGCCCCAGCCTACATCTGTGGTGAAGTGCTGATTATCAAGCACCCCTGCTACTGTGGTATTGGGAATCGCATTGAAAAGCATCGAGCCAAGAAATGTCAATGGTCCAGGCCCATTTTCTGCCCGCAGAATACTTTCAAAGCCCGAACGATACGTGAAGTGGATCCTCGACCCAATAGCATTCATAAGTGTATCGTCGAGCAACGACTGGCCCAGGTACTCTTTTCCCCAGATGACAAGCTTATCTGGAATGGGATTCTCGGGGGCCTTTATCTTTTGCCAGAGAAGATTGAAATTGGTCTGGAGTTGACTAATTTGAGCCTCGAGTACAGAAGGCCCATCCCTTGGTATTTCCTCTTCCCCGGGCATGCTGGCAAAAGAAATTAGCCACAACCAAGATTTGATAAGAGAGACGCTAAGGATGGAACGTGTTCAAAGGGAAGGGAACACCTAAGTTGTCTTAGGGGATAAATTATTTTCTCACAGATCCCTTTCTTTAGTCACTATGAGCTCCTCAGTGATTTATCGGTCACCAGTATTGTCTCGAGAATTAATGTCAGACAATTGCGCGATATGAAGTGTAAGAAAGTTGAGACGCGGATATGGGTGTGCGACCCTGATTGCCAACAATAGTGTGGGGGCCGGCAACCAGTGATTTCAGCTATGTATGTTTTGCAAAAAGGTCGCAAAAAAAAAATGGTTAAAGATGGCATTAAGATCAAAGCGTGTACAACTACTTTAAACATTATGCGCATAGTCTATAACCAAAAAATCTTATCTATAATTATCATATAGAAGAATGCTTGGTAGGGAATCGTTGGCTAGGCTTATCATACCCATGATGCGAGAAAAAGATGAACTATTGACAAAGAAGATCAGTCACTGATGAAAGATCCCAAATAAATCACGCCTCCGTCATAATATAGTATTGCCAAATTAAGGATAAAAAATTTAAATTTTTATATGGACGATAATTTCGCGGAAAAGATACTTCGCCAGAGCTACAAGTATTCACTGGGGGTTCTATTAGGAAATTAGGTTAATAAGTTAAAACCCGAAATAGAGTTCCTCACGGCGTTTACGAATGCTTGAATTCCCAGAACGATTTTGATTTACTGCGATCTCGTATGAATCCCTCGAATAACTAGGAGTTGTCGGTCAAATTAAGTAATATCATTGGGAAAAGAACATCGTTTCCACAATGAGTGTTCGTGCTCCCAATTTCTCTCTGCTCTCACGCATCTCAATGGAATGATTGCACCACAAACCCTAACAATTCAAAATTTGAGAATCTTTAAGCTATTTGAAAAGGTGATCAAAACAGTGTTCGAAAAAAGGACCAAAAATGTGTATTCAATAGGATTGCAAGCAATTGGTACCTTGCTACGCAGGTTGTTGACCCGCCTGATTCGGCAAACGAATCCGATGGGCCGTTAATATCAAGTGAAACTCATAGAAGTGAGATCCTATTGAAGAGAGGCGAATACGTACCGATAGTTGTTTACAAATTCGGGTATGCAAAGGCGATTATATGACTGACTCCATGAGGTCCACCTTGCGGTTGCAAATTTCCCTTATAGTAGTTAACTAATGGAAGCCACCCTAGAATTCAGTGAAGAATGTGGAAGGCAGATGCGATACTCAGGGCGACTCGATTTTTTGGTGATTGAGCCCCTTGAATCCATCATCTCATAAAAAAAGGTGGACTTGATGGCGAAAGTAGATTCGAAAAACGCGGATTCCATTGGTCAATCACTGGTATAGTAAAACAAGCACTGTGGGGGGCATGCAATCTTTTATTGCGTGGTTATTCATTAAAGCAAAAATGTATTTTTTGTCGAAACTGTTTGTAGTCTAGGATTCTGAAAATTCAAGAGAAAGCCATTCTATGATATTTGTAACGGCTTATAAATATATTTGAATAGAAGGCGTGATGAGGGCTTTCGAACTCGAGCTTAGGCCGAGCAATTGCATGGGCTTTAGTTTCGGGAAAAAATGACCACGGAAACGATTCAATTTGTCTGGGCAAAAGTTCCAATTTAATTTTTCAGAGTCTCAAATCAAAACTAGATTTTCTTTTTTTTGATGGGAACTTGACTCGAAATTGCCCTCGTGCGCCCTGGGCACCGTGCTCATTTATCGTGGCGAAAATGCGGAGGCATATATTCTGTTTGCTCATCTTTACTCAAAATAATACGAACCTAATTTTATAGACAAAAGAATGGTCAAGAGAGGCCAGAAAACAAGAGGAGGCGCCCGTGGCAGAGGTAGAGGCGGGTCTCGTGGTGGGAGCTTCAGCAGTTATAATCTTAGCAAGTCTCTGAAACGAAGATCAAGCAGAAATAAAGCGGCTGCACACAAACCCCACGATGTGCCCGAACTCATGGATTTGGGTGGATCCGAGTATTTTCCTGAGATGGGAAATACCATGAGTACTCTTTCAAAGAGACCCAATAGACGCATGATGGACGAGGCTCGGTATACCGATAAGCATCTCGCAAGCACCATTGCTCAGCCTCTTAGATTCCGCCCGGTGGAGTTTATCAAGGCTCAGGAAGATTATAACCCATCAAAGAATCTCATTGAAGAATTGAAGAAGTACGACCGCTCGGATAATTTGTCTCTGGAATTGAAGAAGCTCAACGTACAATCGGAGCCATCAGAAATCGCCGAGCCGGAAAACGACCCGATAATTAAGCCTCAGGCAGATGATCAAAGCAGTTCTGATGAAATGAAGCCATCTCACGACATCAGAGATTCTGATGCTCCTGCAGATGTGGCATTCGAAATACCTGTTGAACCTGCGGTGATCGCTTCAACATTGGACACAAATGACAGCCCTCCTCACCGACATGAGGACATTTCGGAGGACGAATCCTCTGATTTTTCTTACAATGAAACCGAAGCAGATATCAAGCTGCCTGAAGAACAAATTATACCTGACTGCAACCATCACGAGAATACCTCCAGTCGAACTTCATCTAGCCCCGTGATACAATCTGCGCAAACGATGGTGTCGGAAGAAGAAGAAGAAGAAGACGACGATGAGCAGACAGAAGAGACGTCAGTACAGCAGTCCATTGAAGATTTCTTCACAATTGACGAGACGGGAGACGATGAGATTTCGGAAAGTCATAATGTTGCGAAGAAATCGACTGCTGCTCTTCTTCGAGAAAGAGTCGAACAAGAAAGACTTGAAAAAATGAGATTCGAGCAGAAGAGAGTTGAGCAAGAACAACTCGAGCATCTAAATGCCCCTCAGCCTTCTTCAGCAATCGAGCATGATCCATATTTCGCAGTGGGGAGAGTCTTGTTGAAGACCCTGACTGACCTGCGAGGAAATGTCACGACGAGTCTTCCGCGCAACGGATTCAAGCACGGAGCCGATATAAAACTTTCCGACGATTCCGATTTTTATTATGAGGAACAGTCTTTTAGCTCGGACGACGATGCTGCGTTTGAGGATTATAAGGCACAAATCATGGCCGATTACGGCTTCGACGAATCTGATGGAGCGGAAATCGACGAGGATTTCGCAGATATGGACAGCGACCTGGTCGAGGCCTATTTAAATTCCAGAGAGATCGACCTGGATGTTGATCTTTCCTCGGTGGAACTAGACGAATACGATTTCAGCGACATAGATGACGAGCATCTCACACGTGACGAAGAAGGTCTTCAAGATATTCTAGACTTTGCGAGAAGCCAGCGAAAAGCTCAGAAAAATTTTGATCTCATGCCCACGCAAAGCATCAAGAAGAGCGGTAGAGGCAAGAAGCAAAAATTGGAGCTCGGCTCACACCTAGAGTTGGAACTCCGAGAGTCGTTGATGGAGCAATTCCAGTACCAAAAACAATCGAGAAGAGAGAAAAAGCTCCGTAAAAAGAATAAGCTACAGCAAGAAGGTGTGGAGCGACACGACTTGACCATCAAATACGACTACTCGCTACACATTCAGGAAATCAAGCAGGAGTTCGAATCGTTCTTGCATGACGCAAGTAGAGAGACCTTGAGTTTCCCGCCTCTAGATGGGCATGGAAACAAAACCCTCAACAAGCTTGCTAATCACTACAATATGAAGTGCATTCGATGTGGAGGTAATGGCTTAAGTTTGTACATGAAAATTGCCAAGACGAAGAAGACATTCAGATACATCCCGGCATACGACCAGATCGGTTATATTATGAAACAGCGACCAGTATTCAGAAGAGTTGATGTGAAACCACGCACAAAAGAGGAGATATCCGAGACGGATGAAAAGAAAGACCGGCGCGGACCAAAGAGTGCCGCTGTGGTACGCGAAGGAGATATTGTGGGAGGGACCGCCCCTGAAATTGGCCATAATAACATCGGTAGACAGCTTCTCGAGAAATTGGGCTGGGTCAAGGGCGAAGGTTTGGGTGCACAAGGAAATAAGGGTATTAGCGAGCCACTCACTGCAACTGTGAAGAGATCCAAGACAGGACTCAAGTAACTATTTATTACACCCACGATTGACCGGAATTCTATAACAATACGTAGAAGACTTCTAGTTTCAGGTTCTCAAACATCGTTTTCACCGCTTTTTTCCCTTGCCCTTCGTTTTCTTGACCTCCGTCGGCGGTGCAGCATGGCCAGTCTTCTTCATGTGCTGGAAAAGCTTGTTTCTTGATGTGAACACTTCCTTGCAGGAGATGCACACCTCTGAACCGCTGGTTATTTTCGTGGGTGGTTCTTTGGTTGCTTTTTTAGATCCCGGTCCACTTTCCTCGGTTTTTGTGGTATTCGGTGTCTTAGTTGCGGACTTCTTCTTCGCCTTCTTTTTCTTCTTTTTGTCGTCTTCCCAGGTATCATCAGCATCACTTTTCAGATCGAGTTTTACGCCGTTTACAATTCGGGCAAGTTCGTCGGCCAAGTCTTCGTCAGCATCTTCTCTGGAACCTTTCTTTGGCTTTGTAGTCAGCGCATTTGATGAGTGTTTCACACCAATACTTTCAAGTTCGTCCATACCATCAGGATCGTCGTCTAAATCATTGTCAACGTCAAACTGATCAAAAGGTTGTAGCTCGGGTTCACGACGAGACTCAAATTTCGAGCTGGGATGTGAACTTGAATCGTCCCTGCTGTCTTTCGATTTTTCAGATCCGTTCCAGTTTTCACGATCGTCGTCAGAATCAGAAATCTCGCCGTCAGATTCGGCTTCGCTGGCGGCGGTCTCAAACGCCGAAGTATCCTCATCAAAATCTATACCTAAATCAAGTCCCTCCTGTCGCATTTCTTCTCGGATGTGGTCCAACTGTGTCTTGTGTTTTTGGGACTTTTCATGCGTGTCAAATTGGTTTTTGGACTTGAACACTTTATTACAAACAATGCACTCGTGGATATTGTCGTCAAAATCGTCGGTAAACTCGTCGAACTCCGAATCGGTCGTCTCGTCACTATCATACGCGTACTCCTCTCTAAGCAAACGCTCGATTTCCTCTAATTCCTCCTGATTCATTTTTTCCCAGTCTTGAGTCTCGTAGTTCGTCGACTCCGCCATCTTTTGAACTCTGTGCTCTTGGGCTTGTCTATCAAGAAGCTCCCTCTGCTGCTTTCTCTTCGTAGCCTCGTATGCTTCGGCGCCCGCTTTCACTCGAGGATCTCTCTTTTTCATGAAAGATACAAATTTCCTCACCGTGTCGTTGTACTCGCGTCTGGCAGCGTCCCTGGCCTTTTTGTTCTCCTTCTCCATCAAACGCCTCGTTCTTCTGTCTGGAGCAGCAGAGTATCTATACTCATCGACCCAATTGAAAGACTTCACACTCAGAAAATTACTCCATTCGTTATAGAACAAACGTACTCCCAGGACATAATCGGTGTGGGAGTTGCCAAATCTCGGAAACATGAGAAGAGATTCGTCGATGGCATTTGCATTTGATGCGTCATCTTGGAACTTGGCGTATCCTTCAGCCTGCTGATATTTCCCGTGCCTGATTTCCTCTGCAGCAAGCCGCTCGAAAAGTCTGCCTGCTACACTATAAATGCCACTGAGGGAATCGTCCACTTGGGCATAAAGAGTCGGGTTGAAGTATCGTAGAAGCTCTTCCACCGAGATACTAGGGATCACCATGCTCGGAGGCTGGTTATTTCCTTCGCTGAAATCGTCATCTTCACACAAAATTTGGGATTTATGGGCATCGTACCAGCTTCTTTCCTGAGGGTCCGAAAGAACTTCGTATGCTGCGCTCACAAGAGTAAACCGCGCATTCGCGCCGGCAACATCATCGGGGTTTTTATCGGGATGAAGTTGTAGTGCTTTTTTCCTATATGCCTTTTTAAGTTCGGTCTCTGTGGCCGTGGCGTCTACCCCTAGAAGTTCATAGTAACAGGTCTTCATCGAAGATGCACAGTTATTTTACTGCTAAAGAGATATTACACGATATGAGGCGAATGATCAAAAAAGCAATTTTTTAATTCATGCAAAAATCTTCGAGGTGCAATCTATAGCAGGTCTAATCGTCTTTATTGAATGACCATACATAACCGTGAAGGTGTACCTCATCACCGTCTGCATCGCTCGCAATATGCACAACGGTTTCGACGCGTTAAACAGTGCATTTGGTAAACATCAAGTTTCTTCAAACTTTGATGAAATCTCCACGTAAAACATTCTATTAAAAGTTGGGTCTAATGAGTCTAGATAATGAAACGCGTAGTGTAATCTCCTGAGTAAAAAGCCTGCCTCACATCACCACCCCTTGGAGTGATAGTCATTCGAGTCTTGGAATAATAACTGTTGACTGTGGCTTGCGAGTAAATTCTCATCACTTATCACTCGATCAGGTAGAGGAGCTTTTCCGAGCTTGTGATCAATCATCAAAGAGTCTTTCAAAGATTCGCTAACATCTACGGATGGAACGAAATCTCTCATAACCTTGGGCTCTACACGCACGCTTTTGGTCTTGGAGTCTGTGCTTTCGCTTCTTGTTTCGTCCATAAGGCTTTGTTGCGAGAGATGTTCCGCAAACAGAGATGCCATTGGTTGTGCTGTTTGCAGAGATTGTTGTGAGCCCGAAGATTTGATGGTTTCACTCGATCGGTTATCAGTATTTAGTCTCAATTTCCCGGTAATTCCCGATCCAAGAAGCGATGAAAGGTTGATTGAACTTTTGGAAAAGAGACTTTTGAGGGAGCTTTGGCGTTGCAATGTCGAATACTTGGAGAGACTGCTCGAAAGAAGAGAGTCTGCTCCGTGAGAGCTACCATCCTGATCGATACTTTCGCCATTCTTTGCTACTGAATGCTGAACAGTCGGCTTCCCATTGGCGGTCACTAGGAAATTAGAAAGGCCCACGCTAGAGGTCTGTTTTGCAATCAAGTTTCTCCCGGTCCCTTTCGCCTCAGACTCGATTGACAATTCCTCTTCGGTAATAAATAAAATCGGTGATCTTTGCGGTAGAGCCTTCTTTGAAAAGTCGCTAGCTGATCCATATCTTTTATTGAGGAAAATGGACGGCCGCTGTAAGGACTTGGCATTATTAGGCGGATCTGACGGAATGATCCCTGTCGTAGAAGACCGTTTAAGAACCGGTTTGGCCACCGGATGCTCGAAGTTGGCGCTTTTGGTAGAATCGGGGGACCTTAAGCCGCCCTGCGCCATCTCGCTTAAAAAGAGGCCCGATAAAAGAGACCGCGGCTTGAACGAGGATGGCGAGTTTTTGAGCGTGTCATTTTCAGTAGAGCAAGATGAATTGTTTTCTCCCGTAGCTCGAGCAATTGGAATTCGCTTGGCGAATGAAATGGGCTGATCGGCTGGCGACCCCGACGCAGGCTCACCTTCGGAAGACACCGACATCCATTCGCTCTCATTGTCATCAGCCAGTCTCGAGCTTCTGACGCTCTTTGCGCTCTTCAAATCTTTGAACAGATCATCGCTTTTCGGGTCATTAAAAACAGCGGGATGATCTTCCAAATCGCTTACCTCGGATATATCAGTGGACGACAAACTGGAAGCGATATTGCTTGCAGACCTCGGGCGTAGAGTGGTTGTGTTTGCAAAAAGAGAATCATTTCTTTGTAAAACTGCAGGCATTTCGGATCTCCCTATACTTCGAGATTGGATAGACTCGTGTCGGGATTTGCCATTATCTAGCAATGGAGAGCTCGGTATGAAGAATATGTTACTGTTGCTAGATCGGCTGGCGCCTCTGGGGTCATGTTCAAAAGCATGTTCGTTCGGTCGCTGATTGTGGACCGCGCCAAATTTCTCAGCTGTTTTTGCTGTCGCTGTTGGAGAGACGGTTTTGGGGGAATTTGGTCTGTGGTCAAAATACCCGCTTTCTCCATAGTCATCCTCCGAGATGTCAGAAGATTCGTCTGATGAGCTCTCGGACTGATCGGCGTTAACCCCGTCCCGAAGCTTATGGAGGCTTAGTATGCTATCCGAGGTGTACTTGGACAGAGCCGGAAATAGAGAAGGGCGAGCAGGCGGCATGTAGGCGCATTTATTTGGCAAATCCCCTGGTGTGAACAATGACTTATCGATGGTTTTATGGGGGTCGTTGAATACGCGTTCACTTACTAATCTCCATGATCTATTGTCGCGGCGTTTCCGATAAAATTCAGGGTTTTCTGACTCGTTCCAGATCACAGAAAAAGATGCTTCGAGGTCACTTCCACTGTATGCTTTGAGATCAAATAATTCCGTGGTGGGCGTGGATATCAATGAGGTCATGTGTTTTCCAGCATCAATGGCTTTCTCGTGAATGCAACTGGAAAAATATGGACGGCCAAATCAAGAGCTAGCCTCACCAAAAAAAGATTACCCGCTTGAGATACGTGGACGAATAAGAGAGTCACTAGCAATCTGTGTTTATAAAAAAAATCTCAATTCTCGAGGCTGTATTCTCAGGAAGGTGTCTCGGACGCGACGGAGATCAAGTTAGCGGTATCTGGGCAAGCGCTCTAACGGGGCGGAAAACCAGGCGCAAGGGAAAAAAGAAAAGATGGCGACGAACGAATTGGGATCTTGACAGCTGGAATGGCAAGTCTTACGAAAAAACCTGCCTATATCAAGAAGGAAATCCTAGCGTGGATTATAATTTTCTGGACCGAAACTCAAAAGAATGTTTGACTCTGTACTACGTGAAATGTTGGTATTGTGTGGGGTGCGCCCAAGGCACCAATAGAGTTGTTGGCCCGCGCTAAGCACGGGGACTTTCGAACAATGATCATGCCTGACGCAGCCAAGATCGCAACGCGTGACACAAGACCGTCATGCCTCTAGAACTGGTTCTATGCAGGAACAATGGTTAAGTCAATTTCATCGAGACTTGGAATCTTTTAATTTTTTCTCCAAAACATCTCTACTTCATTTGATGTATCTGGGCCACTCATAGCTCCTGGAATTTCCGAGTACTTACATACGAATCTTCAAGAGAAAAGTAATGACACCGCCTCTATCTCAAGACATAATTAAAATTGCGCGATTTCACACCCGAAACAGAATGAGCGACATGATATGTCAAAGCATACTAAGAACCGCAACAGATGCAAATATTTATTAGATTTTTTCAAAATGGCTAGATTGTGTAGTCGATCACTCTATATTCTCACTTCAGTGTCCGGGCTTTTAGACTCGCGGGCCAGCCTTGTATAGAAAACACCTCGAAAGGGAAGTAGGAAGGGCGAGGGTGGGGATTAGACATACAGGTAAAATAGTCGAGTTTATTTTGCTTCTGTGATTTTAATTCTAAAATATTTTTTTCATGCGAGGAGGTGCGCGATTTTAGAATCGTGTTCATTTTTGAATGACTTGTTCATAATTTGATATTCTGTACTTACGAAAACTGAATAGAGAAGCTCGCGTTTCGTTTTGACGGTTTCTGAGTGATGAACGTGTTCTGATGCATAGTTCGTCGAGATCTGCCCAACTATGCATTCCTCGCTTCAAGCCCACGGGCTGGCTTACTTCGTCCTGAACACTGTTTTTCCTTAAAAAATGTGAAAATTCAATTTCAGATCAAATATCATAATTAACTCAACATATCGCGATCCCGACTTCATTTCTTGATGGCATATCACCTTTCAGCCCAAATGACCGTTGAGTTTACGTCACGTGCTACTTCCGCAATAATCGATTTTCGTGAGGCAGATGCTCGTAACCACAGCAAGTGCGAAAAATCCAGCGTTGGCCAAATGCGGGGGTGTGTCTAGCCCGCGAGCCCGGGGTTCTAACCATAGCCTCAGAACAAGCATATGAAATTCACCACTCATCCTTTCATCCACTTCGAATCCTGAAATTTTATTCAATTGGTGGCTTCAAATTTCAAGCTTATGGATATATCTTCTTGATTATATGAGCGGAATTATTTTTCCCGCCTGCCATCTCCAGGTATTCTACCACTCGACGTTTGCTGCGTCGCACAGTAGCAACCTGCGAAAATGGCTCCAATCTGAAGTTTGCTGCTTGCACCGCGTGGGCCCTCCGCCATAAATTGACTCCGGTTGCCGTCCCTGACAACTTAGAAAGAGATTTTTTTTAAAATTATAATTCGAGAAATTGTGAAATTTGAAACATTTCAATAAACGCTCAATCAATCAATTCCATATTTCAACACAAAATGGCCAAAAAGTTTTTCGCAGGTTTAGCAATCGTAGGCGGCGGTGTCTACCTCTATGACCAAAACGTCCTGCCAATTTTGCCCAGGGACGATAAGGGCCACGTTTTGGGTGTTTCCCAATCGGGACCACCAAAAGAATTGAAAAAGGATTTCAAGAAACTTGGAGAAGACACGAAGGACTTGGGATCTCAGGTCAAAAAAACTGTTCAGGGCTCAGTCTCGGATATTCGTGATAAAACAGATAACGCAGTGGCCACCATCAAGGACTCGGACTTGTACAACAAGTGGTCGGAAAAATTGGATAGCTACCAGAAAGATGTGCGTACGGAAGCAGAAATTATTGACAAGAAGCCTTTGCCAAACAAATTGGCTGCGAAATACATCAACCTAGTCAATGGCATTTGCCAAACCGAAGACGAAAAATTGAAGGAATTGGCTTCGTCAACTACATCTAGACAGCAGGAAATCAAGTCGGACTTGAGCCGCAACCAACAATCCTGGTCGTCCTGGTGGTCCGGAAAAAAGTCCGAGGCCGAGGATTCGAAAAACGAATTGAAAAACGCGGCCGAGAAAAAGAAGACTTCGTGGTTCAACTGGGGTCTGGAAAAGGTGGACGATGCGAAAAAGACTGCTGAGGATGTAAAGAAGGATGCTGACAAAGAGGCGAACAAATGGATCAGCTGGGGATCTAAGAAGACTGACGAGACTGAAAAGGCCGCGAAAGAAGCTCAAAAGGATTTGGAATCCAAGAAAAATGAATGGGTGAGCTGGGGCTCAGCCAAGACCGACGAAGCCCAAAAGGCTGCTCAGGATGCTCACAAGGACTTGAAGGCCACTTTAAATGACCTGTCAAAGGAGATTTCTGAAAACTTCGAATACGCCAAGAAAAAGGCCACCGAGGATTACGAGGCTGCAAAGAAGAACTTGGAGAACTGGACTCAACAGGCTAAGGATAAGGCAAACAAGGTGTGGAGCAAGGCAGATGAAGAACACTTGAAAAAGGCAGGTGACGACTTCCAAAGCGCTTTCTCCAATTTGAAGCGTTTCGGCGAGGACTTGGTGAAGTAGATCGAAGTAGAGACAGATATAGTATAAATCAGCATTAGATGCACTGACCTGGTCCTAATAAGTGAACTGTCCAAACTTTCGTACATTGAAATATTACCCACGGATCGCATGTCTAATTTTACTCAAGACAGAAATACTTGACATATTCTGTAAGATTAAATTTGAAGTTCGGCCTGCACATATCAATTGCAGGTACATATGTCTTGATTGTATCAATGGTGAATTGAACTCTCCAAGAAGGGTCCAAAAAAATATTAATCAAGTTCAATTAGTCCTTTGCAATCCGTTTTTGGCTCTCTTCTCGCAGCAATAGAGGCTGTTCATAAATTTTTGTTACATTCCCAAATGAGCATTCGCGAAGACAGAGAGGGTAGGTGATACGCGACCAGGCTAAAACGTCCTACAGATTCATTGGCTGTTTGAAATTCGGCGACTCTTTGTCATGGGCACATTCCGCCGTGTAGCGCCCCTTCCTCGCATTTATCATGTAAATAAAGAACTCTTTAATTCGGCTAGCCTTGTAAAGGTGCCCACCCATCTGCTTCTCACTAAACTAGGATTTGTTCACCACCCCAAGCCAGGACTCGTACATTGGTTGCCGATGGGCATCCTTATACTCGACAAACTTAAGAAGATCGTACAGCATCATATGCAATTGGCCGGGTCAGAAGAGGTGAGTCTATCTGCATTGTCTCATGCATCGCTTTGGCAAGAGTCCGGGCGTTGGAAAGGCACAGAGCTCTTCAAGCTAAAGGATTTCTCGCAAGCAGATTACTGTCTCGCGCCCACCTGTGAAGAGGAAATCACGATGCTAGTCAAAAACCAAGTACAGTCGTATAAAAACTACCCGATTCTGTTCTACCAAATAAATACCAAATTCCGAGATGAAAAACGGCCTCGCAGCGGCTTGCTCAGAGGAAGAGAATTCATCATGAAGGATGCCTATACATTTGATAAGACTCCGGAAGATGCCATGCGGTCATATAAAATCATGGTAGATGCTTATAAGAGAATCTTTCAAGAATTACGTGTTCCTTTCGTGATGGCAGATGCCGATTCCGGTGATATCGGGGGTTCGCTTTCTCACGAATGGCATTATCTCCATGAGACTGGAGAGGACACATTATTCACGTGCTCTAGCTGCGGAGAATCTCTGAACATTGAGAGGACGTTGTCGTTCCCTGTGGAAGAACAACATCATTTGGAAGTATCAGTCGCTTATTACACCACGAAAGACACAAACACTCTTGTATGCGCGTACTACCCAAGCTCCAGGGTCCATGACCCCAACTTTCTCAAAGAGGAAATCCCAGATATAGATTTGAGCGGCAGTCTCAGTCAAGAACAGATCCTTGATCTTTTCAGAAACGAAGATGAGCTCATCTCGAAAAAGATCGTACGCGTGATGGACCTGCGACTCAATTCTCGGTCAAACTTCCCAGATTTCCCCATTGCGTTTGTAAATAGAAGCCTTATCACCACGCTTACAGATATCCCTATTGTCGCCGCAGAAGAAAACGAAATCTGCTTCAAGTGTGAAGAGGGCCGGCTTTCATCTCAACGGGCGATCGAGGTGGGCCATACATTTTATCTTGCAGATAAGTACACGAAGACATTCGATTTTCTGGTCGAACATCCGGACTCTGATGGAAAACTCACCAAAAACCACGTGCTAATGGGATGCTACGGCATTGGAATCAGCCGTATCATCGCGGCAATTGCAGAAATCAATAGAGACGGCAATGGACTCCGGTGGCCCGCCTGTATTGCGCCGTGGCACGCGACAGTCATCAAACAAACGAGCGACGAATCCATCGACAAAAGCATTCATGACCAACTTACACAAGGCGGCATTGACTACCGTGTTGATGACAGACCCAATGTACGCATGGGCAAAAAAATCAGAGACTCTAATATGTTCGGGATTCCTCTAGTGATAATAGTAGGAAAGCATTATCCTTCCGTTGAAATTGAAGTAAGAGGAATGTCCGAAACCGAACACAGAGAATGGAATATGAAAGATGACGGAGAGGGTGGTGTCATGAAGTCTACGGTAAATATTGACGAACTAGGACACGTGGTAAAAGGCATACTTTCTAGCTTGTAAATATATTTCAATGAAAACGCAAAAATTAACAAGGAATCTTCTTTGACGTTAAATCATGAATTAAATGCATTCGGAGTTATAATTATTTATTGTGATTATTGTACAGACGTATGATCTAGGAAGTGAACTTACCGGTGATCTTGGCGATCACGTGCATGACGATCACGGAGAAAATGAAACCAACGGCCAAAATCAAAACCACCAAAGGGTCGACTCTCAAGCCCTGTGCCTCGTCAGTGAACAACTTCAACATTGTCGCGGAAGATCCACCGGCACCGGCAGCTCTTGGGGACAAGGGCAACTGATCGGCCTCCTTTGACTTTCTGTCGGCGACGTTTTTTCTTTTGACAGCATTTCTTAAACCACCAGGGGCTGCGGATGAGGATGAGGACTGAGGTGTTAGTTTAGTTTTGAGAAGGTAGTTTGATAGAATGGACGAACTGCAAGCGCCGAGATCACGTTTGCTTGCCACGACTAGGACAGCCAAAAAAAAAGGATTATGTTCAACGCAAGCTTTGATTTCGAAGTTCAATATCGTTTGGCTTGGGCGTGGGCATTTAAAGTCATAGAAACATGTAATTCTGTCGAATGTTCTTGCAGCAAAATTGGTGAAATCGGACATTCACGCTTTCCACGCTACATGTGATACGATATTTTCGATCATCAAACTGTCTCTTTTCCTTTTTCAAGCTTTGAGTTCTCTGAATAAACAAATCGCACGGTCAGAAACATACCATTATTTCTTTATAGTACTATAGAAAGTTAAGTACACGTCGAGGGTTTTCCGACAAAGCTCGAGGCGCTGGTGCGGCAATCGCGTCACGTGAGCAAACAACGACCAAAGGAAAAGAATGCGATACGCACCTATGAATTAAGCTGCGAAAAAATGAAGTAGGGGCCAACCTGAAAATACGACAATATCTCTGGAATTTCTTTTCAGAAAATAAAAATAAAGCTGACGTGATATTAGAATAATTCTGGATTTTGTTAATGGTCGAATGTATCGTCCAAGGCGTTTTCCAGGTGACTCGTGACGGCCAAACCTCAATCAATCGCCCTAAATAGACAAACAACCGCATCTTTTTTCCCACTTTCAGAAAAGAATTCCATAAAAACTTAAAGGATCCTGACTCAAAGTTCCGCCTAAAAATCCCATCAGGCTCTTTGAAATGAAATTCCGCAGACCGTTATAAGCCGTGCGATGATATCTCGAAGAAGTCCAAAATCACAGGGCCATCCGTGTGGTTCGTGAGAGCGCCTCCCCATCAATAAATCCCGATCTCCGTGCCCAACATAGAGGCAGCTAGCACTTTTCATCTCACGACAAAAGCAATGAAAATGTGATGATATTTTTTTTATCCGATCGTGATACTTTCCAAAATTGTACATATTTACACCTTTGGAGATTGTTGGAACTCGGGTCTTAGCCGCTTGGGCGAGAAATCGAGAATTCTATGCTTGGAGCTCACCCGCGGAAACCACACCTTAGACGCTACTTTTTCTCCCTCTCCTCCAAAAACTGTCTTATGTACAAATTGAGTCAAAATAATTTTTCGTCTAGACCATTTAAGTACCTCGGAAATTCTGAAACTACAAAATAAACTTTTTTATTACCCGGAAAGAATCCTCCGACCGTCAATTCACCTGGCCTTGTTTGATCTGCACCGCCTGAGCGCTGCGCGGCCCAGAACTACGCGCCGCCCGCTTTTTTCCGTCCATAACTCACCGACCCTCGATTAGGAACACACATTATCCTAGTGATCCGCTTTTCCCAGGACCAAAGTTCCTTCGCAGTTTGAAAGGAAGGCTTTTCTTGTGAATCTGACCATAATTCGGCCAGCTCATTGGTTAAGTGACATTACACAGGCGAGAATCATTCGTCCTGGATTTCTCTGTATTTCTGGAAGCGTCCCTCTTGACCACCATCAAATTGGGAGGAATATCAATCGAGAAACTTTCGAATCTTTTCTTGATATCACTTGCTGTTTTAACGTTTAGCTTCGCTTATTCTCGAAGTTCACATTGATATCTTGCGGAGCCGATTTCCGCTTTCGATTCATTACTTCTCTTCGTGGTGCCAGACGGATCTTAGACGCCAAGTCTTTCAGTTAAACTTTATAAGCATCCAATACTTAATCACCGTTTGAGGCTTAGGTTTGAGGAGATGAATTTAGAAAATTTGAACTCATCGTCGCCGCAGCTTGGCCCCGTCATCCAGCGGAGACCCTCGCTATCATCCTTATCGTCTACTTCCGGCTACGAATCCTCCACATTCAATCCTACAAGTGCGTCTGGTCCTATGTTGACTCCCTCTCTGCACATGACAAACATAAGGGCATCTCCAGGACCTACCCGAAATTATACGGCCTTATCGGAGGACCATTCGGGACGCGGATTGATGGGCGAAAGTGGGCTGCCTCTAGCCACGGATGTTGGGCCTTGGGTCGAACAACAAAAGCAACAGCAATCCCTCAATGTGGCATTACTCGACTCGGGTAAGAGAGATTCCACGCGTAAAATGGGAGACCGCGGTATCAACGTGCGCTCTCACGCACCTAATCATGCCAATGACGCTATACTTGCAAGCGAAAATGAAGACATTGACGACGACGAGTTTGATAGTCGTGGTGATGGTGAGCAAGATGATGACTTGATCCCGACTGCTATTGTGATAAAAAATATCCCTTTTGCAATAAAAAAGGAACAATTGTTAGATGTCATGACTAAGCACGGGTTGCCTTTGCCTTACGCATTCAACTACCATTTTGACAATGGGGTGTTTCGCGGATTGGCGTTTGCCAATTTTGCATCTTCAAACGAGACATCCATGGTGGTTAATCAACTCAATGGACGCGAGATCGGTGGCAGAAAACTCAGGGTCGAGTACAAGAAGATGTTGCCTTTACAGGAGAGAGAGCGTATCGAGCGAGAAAAGAGAGAAAAGAGAGGTCAATTAGAGGAGCAGCACCGGTCAGCCTCCAATGCATCTTTGGCCCTGCTTCTCTCAGTGACGTCCACGACTGCAGCAACAAAAAATTTGAGTGTCAATGGTCAAGCCAGCCCATCTCAAACCGAGCGAGTCTTCGCGCAATTTCCTTCTGCGGGCCACAACATACCCATGCCCCCAAAAGAATTGAACTTTAGTGATCCTGAGGTTCTCGAGCTCTATTCACAATTGCTTACATTTAGAGATGACTCCTCCAAGCTCATCTATGAATTGGCGTTTCCCCCATCCTTGAATATGGGCCAAAAGAAGACTTTGTCTTTGGTTTGCTCTTTTTTGAATTTGATGGAGCTTTTCGACAATGGACTTATTATCATCCGGAGAAAGACGGGTCAACAAAGTATTCAGCAACGCCAGCAGCAGCTCGCAGCATACAACACCCATCTTCTTCCCCAGCAATCTAGCTTGAACACCACTGGATCAGCTCAACATCTGATGATGCCGTCTCAGGTCACACCCTCGATGCAAGTGACAGGGACTCAAAGTCAAGGTAACATAACCAACGGACTTTCGCTGCACTCGTCGTCAATGATGAACCTAAGCCAAATTCCAACTCACGTATATCCAAACACTTTGGTCGGCGGGAATTTGAACCCACCAGAATTGATGAGATCGCAATCTCAGTCTGCATTGCCGATAGCTAGGGCAAGGCAACTGTCTTCGACGCCAGTGCAACTGCAGTCATCTAATCAGCATCATCAGGGCTCTTTTACACATTTCCAGCATTCTGGCCCACAAGGGCCGAAGAACTCCTCACAGAACAAGTACATTAATTATGGAGCTTTGGCGACGAATGTGTCTAGCCCTGTTGCCCATCAAGGGCAATTAAATGCGCCTTCCTCCTCGAGTGCGGCAGCTCTTTTGAGATCCTCAAATAACCGCTCTTTTGTGGATGTGAGATCCAGCCCATCTGTTGGTAACAGTTTTCACGGAAGCCCTGCTGCAGGCTCTCCTACTCCTCTGCATCACACGAACCTTTACAATCAAGCTGGTAATTTCTTTATGGGGGGTCAATCCCTGCAGGTGAATCTGCCCAATACTCCCCTTCAGTCGCACGAATTATCCAGTAGATTTTCTCCCTTCGGTCAACATGCTCACGTTGCTGGAAGCATCTCGTCTTTACAGAGCAATGCTGCTAATTCTGAGGAATATGGATTAAATGATGCCTTGGGCTCAAAGTTCAACAACATGTCAATAAATGGAGGATACGAACAACAGAAAGGCAGCGGGATCTGGGGCCCCCGCAAGTAATTGATCAAATCAATGCATGAAGTCACGATATCAAATGGAAAGAAGCGAGACGACGAAAAGAATTAATGACAAACTTTCGAGAAAAAAAAACGCGATGTTATATCGAAGACAAGCATCAGCGAGATTACCATGACTAAAGATTAATGAAATTTTGAATGAATGTACCTCACCATCCCTGGTAATCTCTCGTAATATGAGACAAGAGAAGTGAATTTCTCAGTTTCGTTCGAGAATTGAAAAACGCCCTTGTAATTTGTAAAAAAGCACGCCGCATTGAACTGGTGAAATTGAACTCTGATTGCAAAATCGGCGATTACATCCAAGATTTCTCGTGTTGGCGCGACAACAGTTTTCTCACTGTGGGGATTCAAGGTGCCGAGCTGCGCCGACAATTGAGAGTGCCACCGAGCCAAAACGCCCGCACAGGTCACGTGCGCCACCTGCTTTTCTCAGCTTCAAAAAAAGAGGAAAAAATCGGGCATTCCGCCGGAAGGACACTGATAAGAGTATTTATTGTTAAGGAGCCACCGACTAAGAATTTTTCTTTGGCAACAATTTCTCTTACCTCTGAAGCTTTCCTCAATCAAAGCTTTTTACACTCATCCTGTCTGGGCAGGCGAATTGCTGGAATACTCCGTGTTTGGAAGATCCATCACACGAACTCACACACAAACACCAGTGGATATTTTCAGGAGTAACTGTTGGTCTGGTCGCAGATAAAAAAGAAATCCTTGGAAGTTTCGAAAGTATTGGAAGCACAAAATCTTATTTGTTTGTCATTTCGTGTCCGAAATATAACCGCAATTGCGAGGCCCCAAGCTACGCGTTTACATCCACTTGAAGTATATAATACCACACTCACGAAATGGGACAAATTCTTTCTCAGCCCGAAACGGACAAGCACTCAGAAAAAGGCTCTGACAAGTACTTGGCATACGGCTTGTCTTGCATGCAAGGATGGAGAATCAATATGGAAGACGCCCACGCCACCGTGTTGAACGTGAATGACACAGAATCTGCTGACGAAGACAAAGATTCGACAGGAAAGGATCACGTGGCTTTTTTCGGAGTGTACGACGGACATGGAGGGGAAAAGTCTGCCATATTTACTGGGTTGCGTTTGCACGGATTAGTTTGTGCCACCGAAGCTTTCAAAAAAGGAGACTACGTCAATGCCTTGAAGGAAGGTTTCTTACTGTGTGACCAGGCCATTCTACAAGACTTCGAGACTCGTAACGATGAAAGTGGATGTGCTGCTACATCGGCCATCATTACGTCGAGCCAGATTTTCTGCGGAAATGCCGGTGATTCGCGTACGGTAATGTCTATCAACGGATTTGCGAAGGCATTATCGTATGACCACAAACCATTCAACGAGGGAGAAAAAGCCCGAATCACTGCCGGCGGCGGTTACGTAGATGTTGGCAGAGTGAATGGAAACTTAGCATTGTCACGCGGAATCGGTGACTTCAGCTTTAAGAAGAACACCGAGTTGCCTGCGGAGGAGCAGATTGTCACGTGCTACCCCGACGTGATCTCGCACAATATAGATTTCGACAAGGACGAGTTTGTGATTTTGGCATGTGATGGAATCTGGGATTGTTTGTCATCGCAGAACTGTGTGGAATGTGTCAGAAGAGGCATTTATGAGCGCAAGCCATTCACTCAGATTTGTGAGGAGATAATGGAGTTGTGCTGTGCCCCCACATCGGATGGATCCGGTATCGGATGCGATAACATGTCGATTCTTATCGTGGCATTGTTGGACCACACGAAGAACGAGACATTGGAACAGTGGTACGACAAAATCATCAAGAAAGTCGATTTGCACAAGCGTCAGATGGATGCTATCAAGGGCAAAGAGGATGACTCCACCGCATACCTCAGTGTCGAGTATGGCCCGATCGCGCCGGAATACAATGACATATACAAGGAAATTTTCGGCGAGCACTACGATATTGGCCAGCAGGGAAACGGTGATAGGCGTTCCAAAGCCGGAAATGGCTACTCAATGTTCGGATCCCACAACAGAGGTTACGATGACGAAGACACCGATGACGACCTTGGCAGTAATTCGCGCGAGAAATCTGCAGAGGAGCATGAACTCGATACTGGGGCTATTTCTTTGCAGCAATTGTTGTCCAGCAATGCCATCACCAATGAAAATGGTGTTATATACTTAGACACGTCGTCTGCGCAATCGTTGTTGGCATCCTTTGGGATGAATTCTGCCGATGTCGAACAGAAAGAAGACACAGAAAACGAAAGCGGAGAAGATTCTGTACATCAGCGACACATTGAAGAGGTGGAGGAGGACAGCGAATCAGACGCCACGTCCTAGGATTGTTTGACAGAGTAGACCATGCGTCGCAGCAACAAATGTATTTTTAATAATGATTATATGCGTTCTTGCATCCGTATTCTAGAATTGTGCATATGCATTATATGCATCCAGAAACTTTAATTAAAACCCCCTATTTTTCTACTTCAATTTGCCGCCAAAACCCGCACGCGCATTCTTGGGGGTTGTTTTCCCTTCGCCAGCCTCTCTGGCTCTATATGCAGTCCAACAATGACGCGTACGCAGAGATCGAAGGTGACCCACCAGCGTCTCGCTTCCTACATCTACATAGCAGATCGAGCCTGAATCAAATCAGCTGGAATATATCAGCAATCGTAAAGGCCATAAGGGACATTTTTGGAGTGTGATAACTAATCCCGAACTAGCTCGTTAGTTTAGCCGATCTTGTCACTGCATAAAGCCCCGATACAACACAACACTCGCAGACAGCGCTTAGGTCGAAAGAAAACAAAAAAAAATACTGGCGCATTGAACGAGCCGCCATTGGCCTTGTCGTTGAAGTATCCAAGGCCATGCTGAGACTTCTTGAACAAATTCGAATTCTGAATAACAAAGCATATGATGAATTGCCAGGAGGGCGGCTTCGACCGAACCGAGATGATCCGTCTCATGCCAAAGTATCACCAATGGCGACAGAAAAAGTGCTTGCACAACCTCCCGCGAGATCCCCACTCAATGGTGGTTTACAGCTTCCGTCGATAGAACAAAACGGGCTGCCTGCAGTAGCCAAGAAGAGGAAAGGGCGCCCGAGATTATATCTGTCGGAAGTAATTGAGCATACGGACACGACTTTTGTTGTGTTGATTAAGTTTAACGTAAGAAAAAAGCTCGCGAGACAAGTCTTGGGCATTGTGCCGCCGGCGCCCGCGCCTCCAGTAATCGAAACGATGTCCAGACTACGACCCCCGGCGCCTCGCGTGAGTGCGCGAGAACGTACTTCTCGAGTAAATGTCGACTTCCAGAGGAAAAAGAGTCGGGATCTCGGCCTTCAGCCCAAACAGCGCGGAAAAGCCGTCATAATTAGTGGGCCGGGGACATCTAGTCGTGCAGAGACCACTCACAGTTCAAATCAGGTAGACAGGGTACTTCCGCGTCGAAGACTCCTGCTGAGAGCTGCAGATAGACTTCTGACAGGCCTCGAACATGATCTTCCCTTTCATGGCGTGCTTGCTTTTCCTCAATGCATCATCAACGATACAGACCCAACTAGTAAAGACAGGAGAAAGTTCGACGAGCTTCTGTTGCAGGCTGCCCAGTCCCAGAGGGCCATTCAAGATCAGATGATAGGTGGAGTTGACACCGAGGAAGAGTCGGGGTCCACTCCGCTCCC
>JAJMGZ010000042.1:0-40678 GCA_030582795.1 Metschnikowia chrysomelidarum
GCAATAAAACTGACATCGAATCAATGCTATTTGGCTTACCAGCATTGCCTCATTTTGGCTATTTGAGCTCCGATGATGCCCTTGAGATTGTGTCAGCAAATTTTGACACGGCCCGTTTACAAAACTGGGGACAAGGCGAATGGAGATTATGCTTGAAACAATTTTTGAGCTGTAAGCAAAATGATTCTGAGTTTAAGGGTGTGGGCGATATCTATGACTTGTTTAATTCCGTTGATCTCGATAGCGATGACGGCAGTCTTCCAGACCGCGCAGTATCACCACTTCCCGTGATCATGAAGACACAAAGCCCACAGAGAGGCTTAACATCTCATAGATTTCATGCCTCGGAGGGCTATCACGACTTTCAGAAAATTGTCGGTGACGACGGTTCCAGCAATTATAGCGCAGAAAGGGTGGACGGAGAATCATTGGGAAATCCAATTAGTTTTGCAGGTATGAATGGGTATGAGAAACGGGGATCTTTCAGAACATTGCATCCCATTGTGGACTTGCCCACCCCAATTGATGACGTTCATGGGCAGACGTACTTCAGAAATGAAGGCGAGATACCTTCGCAGCTGTAGCTGAGTGAACAAATGCGGGGTTTTAGAGGCTTATGCAGGTTTTAGAGGTATGAATGTGTGGAGACTTTGAATGGTGACTCAAATGACTGAGGAGAACTAATCATCGAGTTTGTATAATTGCAGTCAATAAATGAGTTGAGGATAAAAATGCTTACTTGATTCGGAGGAAACCATTGCATTCACTGAACCGAGCTGCGACGCGAAACGCATCGCCATATATACCTGGTCAAAATAAAAAGTTCCTAATACCAGTTTTAAGTATAACGATGAGATATTATGATGTAAAATTCTTAACAATACTTTTGGCCAATGGCTCATTCTTTCACTCTCGACCAGAATGTTTCGAACACATTTGCATTCTCCGTTTCCCGGAGCTGCGCGAACAGAGCAAATATTTGAGGCATGCGTCCCATGAATTTCTTTTTGATGAAATTGCTTGCACCATAAATAACCAACACTATGCGTGCGTGACTAGATCAGGCCATTGGTCAAGTCATTCAGTATATCCGCATAAGTAGCACGCGATATGCTTTCGGCCGACACGCGGCCAGGAGGAGACGCGGCGCGGTAACGCGTTCGCACGCCACGTACAGCGCTATGCATATTTGATAACCTGATTAGTCCAAGGTGTCAACATTGATTCTGCAGATATCTTGCCAGTCATTTTGACTCCGCCAAAGCAACATACCGTTGTGAGCAATGAAGCAAAAGCAGAAAGAATTGTCCTCATAAATGATGTACCCGTTTGTATCGATTGATTTACGATGAAAAACGAGAAACGGGCCAAGGCGATTGTTTCGATAGTGAATTTATTTTTCAAGTACGACTTTTGAGAAACCTGAAGCCAGCGTGCCAGAGAGGTCTAGCAGCGGGCGACACGTCTGCTTACAAACGTCGCACCGCCGCAAACACCCAAATGAGGCGGTACACGCAACACGCGACGCGCTCCGCGCAGGACGCGTCACGTGTTCACGCGCCTGGGGGCAAAATTTTCTGATTTCTCATCCTTTGGCCTCGTATCAAAACAACCAGATCGCCGTTGCTCGGATTTCTCGTACAGTACGCGATCCTTATAAATACACATCAAGATCCGCACCACCTCTCTGAGATTTTCTTCTCAACCCTCATCCACTTTCACTTTTTGCATTTACTTCCAACTCTTGCAGAGTTACACCAAAATACCACCAAACCTAATTAGAAATTCCACATATAAGATGTCCGTGCAACAAACACCTACTAACGGTTTGACCGGCAAGATCTCATCCCTCGACATGTCAAACATGAGGGGCTCTTCGTTGACCGATAAATTAGCCGCCGAGGCTGCCGCCAAAGATGCTGCGTTGGGTGGCGATTCCATTGTGGGCAAGCCCAAGGATATCGTGCGCCCCTCGAACATCAAGGAGGGAGATGCGATCGAGACGGCCAAGGTGGAACAGGAAATCAAGGATGCTATTCTTAAGCACGAGAAATTTATGTCCACTCACCAGATCCAGCGCCGCAAGTTGAAGGAGCAGGAGAAGGAGGAGCCATTGTTGGTGGAGAACACGCGCCGTTTTGTGTTGTTCCCAATCAAGTACCACGAGGTGTGGCAGATGTACAAGAAGGCAGAGGCGTCCTTCTGGACCGCTGAGGAGATCGACTTGTCGAAGGATATTTCGGACTGGAACAGCTTGAATGACAATGAGCGTTTTTTCATTTCCCGTGTGTTAGCTTTCTTCGCCGCGTCCGATGGCATTGTCAACGAGAACTTGGTCGAGAATTTCTCCGCCGAAGTCCAAATTCCTGAGGCCAAGTGTTTCTACGGCTTCCAAATCATGATGGAGAACATCCACTCCGAGACCTACTCGTTGTTGATCGACACCTACATTAAGGACCCTCAAGAGGCCGACTTCCTCTTCAATGCGATCGACAACATCCCTTGTATCAAGAAGAAGGCTGACTGGGCCTTGAGATGGATTTCCGACAAGGAGGCATTGTTTGCTGAGCGTTTGGTCGCGTTTGCTGCCGTTGAAGGTGTGTTCTTTTCCGGCTCGTTTGCCTCGATCTTCTGGTTGAAGAAGCGTGGTTTGATGCCTGGTCTCACCTTCTCCAACGAATTGATTTCCCGTGATGAAGGTATGCACACCGACTTTGCTTGCTTGTTGTTCTCGCACTTGAAGAACAGACCCGACCCTGAAATCGTCGAGCAAATTGTCACCGAGGCCGTGGCCATCGAGAAGGAATACTTTACCGACTCCTTGCCAGTGAGCTTGTTGGGTATGAACAGCGCCTTGATGTGCCAGTACGTGGAATTCTGCGCCGACAGATTGCTCGTTGCGTTGGGCAACAAGAAGTTTTACAATGTGACCAACCCCTTCGACTTCATGGAAAACATCTCCTTGGCGGGCAAGACCAACTTTTTCGAGAAGAGAGTCTCTGACTACCAAAAAGCCGGTGTCATGGCCAAGACAAATGACGCCACCTCCTCGAGCCACTCTTTCTCCTTCGATGAGGAGTTCTGATCTTGCATTTGTCCTGCCCCCCTTTCCTTCGTTTTCTTCGTGTATTATTAGTATGCTGGGTCCTGCGCATCTGGTATGGGCTCTGGCCTTTCATCTCATCATAATCAACATCTAAAAGCAAAAATAGAAAAACAATAGAAATAGATTTCAACAGCAACTTTTTTTTCGAAACCAATTAGAGAGCATAAAGGTTGAATTTCACGAGTAATAAGCACCAAGAGTTCTAAACGGGCATTTCGAATTCTACCTGAAAATCATCCACAAAAGTAAAATAAATATCAGCCACCAATTGATTAACTTGCAAAGCTGAGCCTTGCTTTGCATTTGAAGATTAATGTCACACTTAAAAAGTTTCAATTGATTAGGTTGCGACCTTATGCGAACCAAAGCTTCAGTGTTAAAATGGACGCCATAGATTTACAAGATGAAAAGCCCGAACAAAAAGCTCAGATTTGAAAGTCTCTCCAAAGATTTTTTTTTTCTTTTTCTGCTTCTGCAAGCACTATTCCATGTCGATTTCCTCGACCCCGCCTTTTTTCGAAGTCGCGGGCTGGCCCCATCGCGCATCGCAAGTGCGGCCGTTATACGATCAAAAAATACAGATTACGCGGTCATGGGCAAAGGTAAGAACAAGGAAAGTAAGCCGGGATCCGAGCGGTCGCTGACGAGTCGTACTTCCAATGGACATCGTGCCAAGCAACATCACGTGCGCCGCGGGCGGCAGGAAGAGGCGCATGGGTCGAAAGTGGAGTCGAAATTTCCGGTCAAGCTTGCGATGTGGGATTTTGATCACTGTGATCCCAAGCGATGCCTGGGGAAAAAACTCGAGCGATTGGGTTACATCAGAAATCTTCGTGTAGGCCAGAAATTTCAGGGCGTGGTGGTATCACCAAACGGTAAAGGGGTGGTTTGTCCCGATGATTTGGAGATTGTAGAACAGAATGGTGCCGCTGTTGTAGAGTGCTCGTGGGCGCGTCTAGACGAAGTGCCGTTTGGGAAAATCGGCGGGCGCCACGAACGGCTATTGCCATATTTGGTTGCGGCAAATACCGTCAATTATGGGCGGCCCTGGAAACTCAACTGCGTAGAAGCACTTGCGGCGTGTTTCGCGATTGTGGGAAAAGATGATTGGGCCCTAGACTTATTGCTGAATTTCTCGTGGGGGCCTACATTTTTGGACATCAATCGCGAGATCTTGAGCATCTATCAAAAGTGCACGGACCTGGAATCGGTGGAACGGGCACAAGAACAATGGATGGCAACCTTGGAGGAAGAAGTGAGACAAAGGAAAGAAAGAGGCGATGAGGATGTTTGGATGACAGGTAACGTCAATAGGGAAGCAGGAGGATCTGATGACGAGGATGATCTCGATTCAGATGATGAGGAGGTTGAAGCTGAGGACGAAGTTTCCGGTACTTATGACGCCCTTGGTAATCTCGTTTTGGCGAATGACTCTGACGATCAAAATTCTGATGAAAATTCCGAGGATGTAGATGACTCCGACGAGGAAGTCATATATGACAAGTTGGGCAATGTCATAGCCAAACCCACGGACTTGGACTCTCTGAATTAAGTCTCGGAGAAAAGATAAGCCAGTTATAGATAGTAAGGCAATCGTTTTACCCAAACCTCGTAGGTGAATACCTTCAGATCAACATCCTGCAGGGTGAATACGCCTTCTTTATCTAAATTAGGAAAAAGGCTTTCTAATGCTCCTAGCGTGTTGATGTTTAACAGGCCTCCTGGGCTTAAAATAAGTTTACATGCTCATAAATAAAATAGTCATCATTGCAAAAAATATTCTTCTTTTTCTTCCTTAGAATCGACGGGGCATTTAATATTCTTGCGGTCAACCTAAGGGCCCTTGGTCTACCATTTCATGCATGACGTGAACCAGAGCTGGCAATTTCGTCGTAACCCGAGCAAAAACCTTTTTTCAAACGTATTCGAATTTTTTCGCATCATTTCCTTTTAATTGATCACACGGCCAAGCGAATACGCAAAATGGCACCATCCTATTCTGGCTTTATTTTCGAATTTGCCGCCAACCCATGTCAAACGCGCGTCCGTCTCGTCTGTCCCTACCACGTGACCTCAAAGGCGTGCACATAAGATGGTACTTTCCTGATATATCTAAGAGTATATAGGGGCCATATTTATTAAACCGTCGCGGACCCAAAATTTCTAATTATTTCATGAGCGATGAATGCATCCAAGCGCCAGTGCGCTTACACAATCCACTTCTAGATGCCATATTCAATCCCAACGAGAAATCGCCTCTCAAGCACACCATAGCCGAGCTTGCCCTTGTCCATACGGATTTTTGCATTCTTGTGCCGCCGGCGTCCGTGCTTCACAATTGCACCGATTTCTCGCGTCGAAATCTCAGAGAACTTTGCTACGAAAATGAAGAATTCGTTCGGAGCCATATCATCCACACTGCTCCGGTTTCGGCGACTTCTGTGACCCCGGCACTGAAGCAGCATCTGCTCCTTTATGGCACGATGAATGGGAAACAGGTTCTACTAAGGAAAAAAGCGATTTTGACTGGAAAGGGGTTCAAGAAAAGCATTCGTGTGCGAGTTCAATCTATCGGCGAATTTGTACCGTTTTCATCTCCTTTTCCAAATGGATGCCGCGTGTCCCTAATATTTGTAGAGGCTTCTTTATACGGCCCGCAACCGAGCGATGATTCATTATCCAGGGATCCGTTAATGCTCAAATCACAATCCTCAGCAATGTCACAACACACCACCATTGGATTTGAAGATTTGCTCAGAAAATTTCCCGTTCTTTCCAAGACCATGCTGCCGAGTTTCCACGCGTTATTTCACCATAATAACCGCGAGTTCACGGCGCTACGAACTCAAACAAAGCTTTCCCTAAAAGAAATCAAACACCTTTTTGATACCCTCATACAGAAAGCAGTGCAAATCGTGCAAGATAGCGTGAACGCCGATACATCGGAGGGTGCCCGCTGTTACAATCTTCTTCAATCACTTTCGGACCAAAACCCAGATCTCGACATCAACAGAATGATTCATGAGTACGTAGAGCTTAACATGTACGACCATATATGGCTGCTGCTCACATATCAGTACAAGGATATCTCTAAAGACCAACAGATAGACAACCTTGAATCGCCCAATACTGTGCTCACGCATGCACTATACGCAGACTTGTCTTGTTTATCTTTGAACCAGGTTGACATTCCAGTATCGGTTCCCTGGGACCTCAATATCTTGCATAGGCGAGTGGCAGAAGCTATCAAGATATTTGCGACGCTTTCTGGAGCCAACATGACTAGTCAAAGGCAAAAGATTGTTGTCATAAAGGAAACTATACTGACCCTTACCGCCGATAAAGATGACGCGTTTTCCGGACCAGTCATAAATGCTGATACCTTGATCGGGCTCTTGATCATGGTGGTGATACATTCGAAAGTGCCAAATCTTGAATGCCATTTATATTATATCCGGCATTTTGGCGTGACGAACCAACCCGACGACAAAAACGGCTCACTAAACACACAAAGTGAACTCGGATTCTTGAGTTATATACTCAGCAATATAGACGCGGTAATATTTCATCTACATAACTCGGGATCAGCCTCTGAGCACGGCAATCTACGGGAAATGAGCGCGGCCTCAGCAAAAAACTACGAATTCTGGCTTACAATCCAGAGACAAGACTTGAATGCATTGGAAATCTACTTGGATTCCGTTGCAGAGGAATTTGATAACAAAGAGTTACCCAGAAATCACACATTAAGAAGTAGGAACATCAACGGTGAAAGTTGCTTTCATTTGGCGATTCGTACGCGGAACCCCCATCTATTCAAAATGCTTATTCTGCGGACAGAACAGTGGATCATGCTCGAGGATCTATTGTTCGACAAGAACACAACTTCCAATCGAAACTTACTTATGTCTGCGTTGCAGGAGGAAGTGCCCGAGATCACAAGCGAGTTAATAGATATTCTCTTGTCTAGTGCGACAGTCGAAGAGCAGATTTTGTACTGTAATAAAAGAGACACAAACGGACGAACAACGGGGCATTATTTATCCCACGATTTATCGGCGATGGACAGGTTGGGTCACTTAATTGACTGGGAGGCCAAAGATCTCAATTCTTACACCCCGTTGTTTAGCATATGCAGATGTTATGATCATAACGAGTATGCTGAATTGGTGCGCAAGGCATTTGAATGCGTGAGAAAAACTCAACTTGATCGTTATTTTTCTTATGATATACATACCGACAATGCGGGAAACACATTGCTCCATGCTCTCGCACGGGCGATTCCCGAATCTGGGATATTGTCCGATGCACGACTATTGGTGAACGTGAATGAGTTGAATAAAAAGGGTATGTCTCCGGCCGCCCTATATGTTCGATACAACCGGATTGAAAATTTGAAGACTTTGCTAGGTGATAATCGTCTCATTTTCGATCTTGAAGAGCCAAATAATTGTTACAACCTCATGGATTATTACTCATTTTCTGCAAGTAAGAGTCTTCGGGGTCCGAACGAGATCTTTCAGCAAGTTGAAAGCGCCGTTGCCGAATCATTCTTTCACAAATACTACACCAACGGAAATAGGATCGGTATCGGCTTTGCAAATGCCCGGCTTGACAGCTCAACCGGGGACTGGGCGGTGAATGTGTTTTATTGCAAGCAGACACCTAACTTTTCCGTGACCTCTATGTATATCGGCTTGGAGAAAATTCGCGGCTTTTATAATTTGCTACGACTGCTTTCGCCCCTGTCATTTTTTCCGCCCGAGCAACACTTTTGGCTCAACTATCCACGCGGAAAGTCGAAGATTCCTGTCTGCTCCAAGTTCATCAATGATCGCATGCTAGAACAGTTAACCATGTTCTTCGCGTTGACGAAATATCTTCGCCCAGAAACCACAAGACAAATTCTAAAAACTTTCACGAGATGCTGCAAAGACGACAAAGTGCTGGGATTAGACATGATCAATGAAATTACCATACAGAGAGAATCGACGAAAAACGTCGCGGGCGATGTTAAACTTTCCGAGGCAAACATCGAGGAAATTGTTCATTTTGTGGAGTACACCATCTCTGACCTTTCCAAATTTCGAAGGATCGTTCATCGGTTAAGCGCTTCAGCCGCGTTGGCGACCACGAAAGAAAACGATGTTCGCAGTGTTACTGATCAATTTTTCGAGAACATCAATGGACTAGGAAAGAAAGCCAAAAAAAATACCGCGGACTTCAGACGCATTGATTCGTCATACCTCGAACTTCACAAGTCCATGAATTGGAGCGAATCTTGCGTGGTAGAACTCCTCTCGAGATGCACACAGCTCATTGACAAGACCCACTTATGGAAAAACACTTATTTCAAGATCAAGGCCATTAACTCAGAGTTGCACAAGTTTGAGAATCTAATTTCACAAAAAAGCTCGAATGCTGTCAATGGTCTGGAAGAATTCGGCCATCAGAATTTATCTCGGCGAAGTACCCTCACTATCGAGGACATCCCGCAAGAGGATGAGAACGATACGTCATTTTTCAATTTTGGGTTGATCGATAGCAAAAGAACACGATATAAGAAGCTTGTGCTCGTGAAAGCCGAAGAAGTGAAACGGCTAATGGACTTGAATGTTGAGATAAAACTCGAACACGAGGCCTTGGCTACCTCGATTTCTGAATTCATGGAGTACCGGGTAGGAGTATCAATCTTTGGGTTTAAGCAGTTGGCGAGGAGGGCGTTGGTTCTGTTGCGAAATCGTCATTACGAACTTTCTAAACTACTTCTCGAGACACGTGTCCGGAGTAATGAGTCCAACATCTCGCATACAAATCAACAATCTTAAAGGGCACTAGCTATTATTGTGTCAAGACCAAATCATGATGGATTTGTCTCTAGGTATCGCACGGAAGCCTGTTGCACGCCTTACAGATTAGCACCCGGAATCTTCTCGAACACCCGTACACCAAGTAACGTGGGGTTGACCATACCCGCCCGCGGAAAACCCCCAGCATAATTCTGGCTTCAGAAGTTCTGATCACCTGGGCAGTTATTCGCTAAGCTTGCTATATCTTTTCCCTCGCAACCTCAACGTCTTTTCCTAAAAAAATGGCTATTACCCAGCAGGACTTGGCTTTGGCCATCATCAAATTCTTGGAGTCGAGCGTCGCTGACAAGACCGTGAGCGAGGAGTTTGCCGAGTCTCTCGACGTCGCTATTGATTGTATCGCTGATGCATTTGAAGTGGACAAAACGGGCGCCAAATCCATTTCAACGAAATTTGGGGGCAAGGGTCTCCTTGAGGTCGTCAACTCTTCCTCGTCCGAGTCACAAAAAGCGTCTGAGGCGCCTGCACAAAATGCGGAAATCGACCAGGAAACTAAAGCCAAAGCCGATGCTTTGAAGAAGGAAGGTAATCTGGCGATGGCGGTCAGAAATTTTGAGGAGGCCGTTGCCAAATACACCGAAGCGATTGCCTTGGATGCGACAAACGTGGTTTACTTGTCCAACCGGGCTGCTGCGCACTCGTCGCTTTTGCAGCACGACAAGGCTGTCGCAGACGCCAAGGCAGCGATTAAAATCGAGCCATCTTACACTAAGGCATACTCCAGATTGGGATTGGCACAGTATGCATTGGGTAACGCTCAGGAGGCCATGGAAGCGTACAAGAAAGGGTTGGAGATCGAGGGCGCGACTCCTTCAGACGCGATGAAAAGAGGGTACGAAACGGCCAAGAAGAGAGTCGAGGAGGAGTTGGAAAGCAGCATCAGCAAGACCGAACCAGAAACCAGCCCAACCTCTGACAACACCCGCTCCGCACCCAATGCCGCTGCTGGTGGCATGCCCGACTTCTCGTCGATGTTCGGCGGCGGCGGTATGCCCAACTTCAGCGAGATGATGAACAACCCGCAAGTCATGCAGGCTGCTCAAAACTTGATGTCCAATCCAGGAGCCATGGAAGGTTTGATGAACAACCCCATGCTTCGCCAGATGGCTCAAAGTATGGGCGGCGAGGGTGGACTCGAGGGTCTTATGAGCAACCCCGCTTTACAGAATATGGCGAGACAATTCATGGGTGGTAACCAGGGTAACCAGGGCGGAAACAATTCTGGAAACTAACGAGGTGTAACAGAAATCTTGCGCCCCGTGCAGGCCAGTCAATGGACCTAGTTTCGTCGGACGCGCAGATATCTAAAAATTTTTCAGGGGCAGGGCAATATAAACAGAGAAGTATACATAGTTAATAGTCACTATCAAATTTGCACAAAACGTAACGGACCAGAAAGTAAAGATGGATTGCGGCCAGGCCTGGATTCCCACAGCAGCAAAACGCACCCGACCACGCATCGGGCACTGTGTGCAGGCGTGGTGTTTACATTGAAGAACCTGGCCCACCAATTCAATGTGGCCACCCCATCGCGTTCAAAATCTATACAACAAAGGTTTTCAGTAAAATTCGTCATTTACAAAACACTCAGTTTTCATCGAGATTTAGGGTTCTAAAACTTACGTAGAACCCAACCTTCGCGTGTTGAAGTGCCTCGAAAAGTCAGCGTGCGCCCACAAAGCCATCGAGGAAAGGAGCTCCTTCGTCTTTTTCCCTGGAGCAAAAAACGGGAAACTGCGCGTGTATTTACTTGATAAGGGCAAAACTTCCCTCGATCCATGCCGCCGCTCGTGATCCCCGGCCAGCGCCTGGCATCGATAAACGTAGTGGTGCGCGTGCGTCCATTTACACCGGAAGAGGAAAATAACCTTATACGAGAAAGCAAAAGCCCGGTATTTTTCGGCGATGGCGGGTTTCTGCAACTGCACTCACTGGAAAGCGACCCGAGATCGGCCACCATCGGTAGATCCTCGCGGAGTTCTACCTCGCCCCATGGGCTACGAAAAATCGTCAATGTAGTCGACGATAAAATGCTTATTTTCGATCCGCCCGAGCTGAACCCACTCAATTCGATGCAAAGGCGGGCGTTTCCGAACCAATCACGCGGGCGGATTCGCGACTACAAGTTTGTATTCGACAGCCTTTTCGACGAGCGGTCGACGCAGGAAGAGGTGTTTTCTCACACGACACGACCGCTTCTCGACAGCGTTCTTGATGGCTACAACGCCACGGTTTTTGCATACGGGGCTACGGGATGCGGCAAGACACATACGATTCTGGGCACGCCCGAAAGTCCCGGGGTGATCTTCCTCACGATGCAGGATCTCTACCGTAGAATCGATTTGCTAGCAGACACGCGTAAGGTCGACCTCACGGTGTCGTTTCTCGAGATCTACAACGAGACAATCCGAGATCTTCTAGATCCTACAAGACCCGCAAAACTGCTCATATTGCGAGAGGATCTGGCCAGGCGCATCATAGTATCGAACCTCCTGACACACACGCCCCAGACCGTCGAAGACGTCATGCAGTTGCTTGTGTTGGGCAATCTGAACCGCACTTCATCGCCGACGGAAGCCAATGCAGCGTCGTCCCGATCCCACGCGGTGCTTCAAATCAACGTCACGCTGCATGAACGCACGGCAGCACTTTCAGAAGAACATACATACGCCACGCTTTCAGTGATAGATCTTGCAGGCAGCGAGCGAGCGGCGGCGACGAAAAACCAAGGCGCGCGTCTCAACGAAGGAGCCAACATCAACAAGTCTCTTCTTGCGCTTGGAAACTGCATCAATGCATTGTGCGATCCGCGTCGACGGAACCACGTTCCTTATCGCGACCTGAAACTCACGCGGCTCCTCAAGTTTTCCTTGGGAGGCAACTGTAAAACCGTCATGATCGTGTGTATCTCGCCGCTGTCTCAACATTACGATGAGACCTTGAACACTCTCAAGTACGCCAACCGCGCCAAGGAGATCAAAACCACCGTGCGGCGAAACCAGCAGAATCTCGATCGCCATGTCGGCTCGTACTTGAAGATGATCACGGAACAGAAACAGGAGATCGAGGAATTGCGTGCGCGCGAGCAGACGTTGATCGAGGCGAATCTCCAAAAATCTCACTCTGATAATGCAGCGTGTCTCGAAGCCATGCGTCAGGCGATCGCCAGTCTCCGCGCGTCGGTCGACAAACCTCACCATGATAAATGGCGCAAAAGTTTTCTGCTCGCAAAACGTAAGTTCCTTCTTTTGCAGCTCCACGATCTTCGTTTGGCCACCGACCTTGTCCTGGGTGAATATCCCAATACCCGGTCTCAGGCATTACGCAAGTTTGTTGTGCAGGCCGAACAGCTCCAGAATAAGATGAACGCCCAGATTATCAATTTGGAGCGACTCTACGAACAGCCCCTTGAGGTGGAGGAAATGCTTCAGCATCTGGCTACACACTGGATGAAAACTTTAGCTGAGAGGGAGGGCTGGACCTCGGATCACACCGAGATGTTCCATGAAATGACCATAACAGTACAGGAACGTCTCCAGCGAGATATGCTCGTGACGTCATCGGTCATGTTTGATTACTTGTTGGGACGAGTCAACAAGTTTGCCTACTTATTCAAAGCATTTTCGTGCACGATTGACACCGCACATAATTATAGAGAAGGCGAGGACATGGACGCTGGCATGCAAGCAGACACTGCACTTAATCAAGCAACATCATTGCTTGAAAGCATGAATGATTCAGATTACGATGTAGCACTAGAAGAAGCGACCTCAGACTTCATTAGCTCGCGGAACGAACCGCGAACAGATGTGGACTTGACAACCGAAGCAGAGAAAAAAAGTTCCGTTGAAAGTGCCAGTCTAAATGGACACTTAAATGGAACTTCAAATGGAGTTTGCGCGGAATTGTCCTCAAACTCACTGAACCTGAGATCCATCGATAAGCGCACTCTGACGTCTCCACTCGGCAATTATCCTGCATTGAAGCGAAGCAGTAGAAACCACGAGTTCGATCGTTTACCTCTATTAGAAGGTGACATCAGTATTGACAGCTCGGGATTTTTACAAAAGGGCGAACTCGAGGACGATGACTCGCCTATTTTGAACCGAATCGACACGTCTGTGCTTGATATGGACCACATAAACGGGGAGAACTTACCGAGCTCCCCACCTCCCAAAAGAGAGTACAACCGGTCAAGAAGCGCGAAACTTCCGTCTTTTGATGCGACATCGTCTCGTCCCTTTTCACCCAATGATCGCCCATTGCTCAATAAACAGGCTAGCAAGGTTGCCAGTATCGAAACATTCCTAGAACACATGAGCCATGAGGCCCCAAGCGTTCCTTTCAATGACAGTTTTATGGGAGAGTAAGTTTTCATTCTTGCTTCTGCATAATCGGTGTACGGTGCAACTAAAAAGAGATGTATAGCTTACGAGGACAAGCCCTTTCTCATAGGTTCTGTATGTAATGCGTATACTTCGTTGAATAACAAGCTAAATCATTTACTGCATAAAAATTAATCAATGTAGCCCGAGCCGTAGGAGTCCCCGCCTCCGCCGGTCACTCCGAATCCTTTTCTGCCAGCCCCAAACTCCTTCTCTGATTTTGCTTTCGACATGTTGAAACTGTCATCTAAGCCGCGACTATTTTCAGCATCTTCGTACCCATAGGGATCTTCCTCTGCACCAGTTCCCATGGATCTGGGAGGCTCGTCTTGGCCCCACGCACCCGAAGATCCAAGTGCAGGCTTTTGATAAGAATAGTTGGCTCCCGAGATAGCGTTAGATCCACTGTCTCCTGGATATCCGAAAGTGTCTCCTTTGGTCATCGCTGCATCATTTTCATTTCTAGTCATTCCGAAAGCATTGCCAGGGGAATCAACCGTATCTCTCTTCTGGGAAATACTGGCATCTTGGCCCTTGTCAAGCGACTCTTTTCTCATTCCTGCCGCACCGAGAGGAACCCCGGAGCTGTCAAAAAAACTTTGATTTTCCATCTGACTTGTTTTCGGCGAGTTTCCCATCCGGCCCAGAGATTGAGTGGCGCTAGCTGTCATAGGCATCTCAGAATCGTCACTAGATTTCAGAACTCGGGGAGTCTCTTCATCGCTGGTCTTTTTTCCGAACGCACTCTTGATTTTATCCTCGACCTTTTCCATCTTGGACTTGTGATTGTTGTCGAAACTTCTAGTATCTTGCATATTGTGACTGAATTTTGTAAAGAATTGATCTATTGGCAAAATGTACTTTCGTTGGGTGCGAAATTCTGTAACAGTATATATACGACAGAAATTAGAGAGAAGCCATAGCAATCTCGCTATAATATCCTGTTACCTTTTCACGAGAGAATGGACGTGACGAGGCGTCATAGTCATGCGAATTTGGAACGAAAAAATGTTTCCATTTTTGCTATTCTTCAAGGGCCTGGTCCGAATCTCGATGACGGGGTTTGCTACCCAGCCACCGATGGATGCTGCAGGGGGTCCAATTATATGCACACTGCGTCATCGTTTCCTCGAGCCGCACGCGATATGTATCACGCGTGGTCATGCTGTGTGCACCGTAAAACTGGAGGCCCCGCGGGGTACACGAGAAACGGATTCTATTCGTCAAAATTATTACTATGGGGTCATTATCTCGTTTTTAAAAAGAAATGTGGAATTTCATGCTATGGAGATTTTTATGGAATTGGGCAAATGGATATTCGTCCCGATCAATGTGCTTGCATCACTGATAATTTGTTGGTTAATTTCTTTGCTTCTTCACACGATTTTAGAAGTGTCGAATAATGCAAGAAGTAGCTTTGAGAATGCTGTAAATTACATGATGACACAGTCTTTGTCCTGGGCGTTGCGGTCCACACCATGCGATCCCTTCTTCTTCAGTTTTTTCGAAAGCGTGGCAGCTTTGCCGCTATCGGTAAGCCGCGCTAGCGCCCGCTCATATCCGTTCTCTGCTGCCTCGAGGTACCACTTCTGTGCATCGGCGGGATTTTTTTCGCACCCAAGTCCCTTGTCCAAAAAATTGCCCATCACAAACTGGGCCTTGGGATGATTGCATTCCGCCGCGCGCTTTGCCCATTCAAAGGCCTCGGATTCATCCTTGGGCAAATAGGGAGGGGCTCCAACAAGGTACCATGCACACATCGAAAGCATTGCCTCGGGGTCACCGCCAATTGCCGCCTTCGTAAAATAGTGAATAGATAGGTTGGCGTCGGCGGCCACAACATCGCCCATCTCATATGCGCGCCCTAGCTTTGCTGACGCCTTTACGTGGCCAAATGCTGCGGCCTGTGCGTACAATTCAAAAGCGTATTTTTCGTCCTTGATCAAAATGTCGGAGTATCCTGACATGTAGAGATTTCCGAGTTCCCAAGGGGCTGCTGCTGTCAATTCATTGGCTACTGACAGTGCGCGCTCGAGCCATTTGATGCCCATTTTTTTGTTCACCGGAGTGTCGCCAAGACCCATACGTCCGTAAAAATGATAAATCCCGAGCTTGTACATGGCTGCCGGGTGGTTTTTCGCGGCCGCTATCTTGAGGAAATCGATATCCTTACGCGCGTCCCGGCCCGTACCCATACCTTCTTCGTAGCATAGGGCCGCACGGAAAGCACTCTCGGTATGGCCCCGTTTCGCAGCCGCGAGGAAAAGATTGAACGCTTCTTTTTGATCGACCTTGCCGAAAACGCCCGAGCTGTGGGCATCCCCTAGAAAATATTGCGCTTCAACGTAACCTTTATCTGAGAGACGCTTGAGATATCGGTATGAGTCTTTGAGAAGGGTCTCGCGCAAATTCGTCTCTGGCATGGTTTTAGACCGGTCAACAGAAAATGATGATACCAGTCGCATGTGTCGTTTTGATTTCTCGGCGAGATTTTTCGACGGCGATGTTGGTGCTGTGGCAGAAACAAGCTCACCATCGGCAGTTGCAGATCCGTCGTCATTGAGCAAAAGCGCTGTTTGTAGCACATATTGAGCATACTGAAATAGGACTGCTGGGTCATTAGATTTCTTGGCATTCTGTCGGTATAAATCGATTGTCTTCATCCTCGGCATCAAATGATCGCTGTTCTCCCCCAAGTGCTGATAAATGATATTTTGGCTGAGATCTAGGCTGGAGTGTCCGAATTCAGGCCGGTCGAGAAACATCGACAGCGACGACGAGACCGACCGGCTGTGATTGGGAGCGGCGGCAGTTACGTACGGCGTGGAACCAGCGGACAGACTCGTACGACTTCCAGAGGCCTCGCGCAAGTGAGAGGTGTTATGTTGAGTATCGAGCAGATGGTTATTTTGATCCACAAGAATTGAAGTGAGGGACTGGTTCAGGTATCGGTATTCCTCCGGCTTCAGCCTCGAAAGATGTTGAGCGATGTCAGGAATGTCTCCCGTGCTGACGCTATCAGAAGAAGCCAAATTACCTAGATTGAAGCGTGGACTGGCCAAAATAGAGTTTGACAAGTTGTTTGGAGATGTGGAATGTTTGTTGAGTTGCGTGGACGTGTGCAATGGTCGCCTGTGGGGTGATTCTGCTTTCAGATTGGGCAGGGTCAGAGATGCCAGAGCAAATTGTTCGTACTCGCTGATGGGATATGGTGTTGCGGCGCTCATCTTTTGACGATATGGATGAGATGACATGGTGTAAAATGACGAGTTTTTATGCTGTAGGGTGGGATTCTTTGAAAGTGTAGAGGCTTGAACTTAATTGGGGCAATATGGGTATTTCTTTCAGGCCGATTGACGTGTGCCTTATGAATTCAACAGACCCGTGTTGAAATCGAGATAATTACGAAAAATGCGAGGCCAAAATGTTTCGGGCAACAGTGCTGACGAATATTTGGTGATGGGCAGATCTGGTCACCCAATCTTGTCGACGCAAAAGGACCTCTTGTCGCGGCGATTTAGGCTTTGCAAGGAAAAAGTGAAGATTAAAAGCTTTTCCAATCAAGCCCGGGTTCGGAGGATAGGAACAAATGTCTTCGTGCACGTGGAAACGATACTCAATTTTTTTGCCACAAGTCAATTTTTTTTTTTGTGGATTGCACGTTTCTCGATTCCGGCGCAGTCTAGACAGATCTGAGTGAGCCAAAAAAGACCAGTGCGGACAAGTCGATGAGGGCGCGTCCGCTCGACTTTCTCTAACTTATAGGGCCTGTGGCCGGCTCGCGTGGGATTTAAAAATAGCCGGAGTTCGCGGTGACGTATTAACGCTCGAGAAAGTTAAGGGCGGTATGAAATCCCGACTCATGAAACCAGAAAAAAAAAATTCCAAACTCATTTCCAAAAGAAAAACGGAAGAATTTTTTCGAGGCCTTCTCACACAACATCCATCGCTGGGATGATGTGTCGGGCATTCGTGTCAGTCAGTGTTAGACTTGGTGGGAAGCCTCTACTGCGCCTCCAAACGAAGGTGGGCGCTCCTGTCCCGAATGTGGTCTGCGGGAAATGAATTTGATGTTGTCAACACAGCCGAATGCATTGCTCGCTCAATATTATGTATCGCGACTTTTCTTTTACGAGATAGCGGGGTTCAAACTTATTGATAAATTACGGCGGGTGTTTGATCTTTTAATTACAGACGAGCGCCACATATTCGCGTGTTGTGTTTTCATTTTTCGCAACTCGGCCCTGGGGCGCGTCTAGGTCTGCACCCAGCCAGGCACCATATCCCGTGCCGCTCTCACCTGTGTGAAACACTCCTGTTGGAATGACTTTCGCATTCGGAAATGACTTTCGCATTCGGAAATGAGGTAGGTTTTATTGCGTAACGCTGCCTAAATTTCATATTCTTGATTTCGCATACTAGGAGAAGATATACCGGAAAGCTTCGAGCTAGCAAGGGTTAGGATTTGGAATGGCGATTAATCTCGACAGATCTCAAATCTCGGATCTTGGATCTTGGATAAACGGAGAACGGCTGTTTTCAGAATCACACAACAGTGTGAGTAGCTTCGCGTTTTTTCTCAGTCTAAAATTAGTCGTGAGCGGTCCCCGTCAGACGCGCTCTGAAGACATACGTCATGGCACACCTGCCGTCATTCTTGTCGACAAATTTCAAATCAAGAATCAAAGGGAAACAGGTCAAGTAGTGCAATTTTGCTAACTTTTAATACTGTAGACTATTTAAGAAGGTCTTAATTACAATACAGGCTGTTTAAACTGTTTGTGGACGTGAAATTGGGTTCTAAAAGCAAAAAAAACAGGGGTTTGAGCATGTGTCACGTGATAATCATCGTTGCAAATTTTGGTGGTAAAGTCGAATTTTGTCAATACGTTTACAAGGTATCATGTGTGATAAATTTATTCGCTAGTAACTCGATTTGACATGCTACCAGTCTAGTTCACAAGATATTCATAAAAGAATTGACGCTTCTAGAGTCTATTTCAGTTTTGGCATTGTTCGAGAGCCCTAGCCATCCACATTCTCAGCAACGATTCAGCCGCCGATTTTTTATCCCTGTAATCCGATGATTCTAAAAAAAAAAAAACACGTATAGTCCATTTCTCAATGTGATACCACGAAAAAAACGTATAAACCTTCGAAAATATCTTCTCGTTTATCCAAGCGTGAGGTAGGTAGAATCATAAATGACGTCGAGTCATGACACTGGCGAGGATCAAACGAAGTGTTGAAGTCCATTCCAGAAGCTTTAGCAAGATAAAAGGACAACTATCTCTCATCAATTTTTTGCTTCTTTTCCCAGCATTTCAAGTGCCCAAGAACGTGACGTAAACGGCAATCAACGCCGCGAGTCCAAACCCTGCTATCTTGAAAAACGCGTCGTTTGTGTTCTTTTCTACGACGTTTTGATCTCCTAAGAGCCGAATTCTCTCCTCGTCGTCTAGATCCGCAGCATCAATTTGAGTCGAATTTGTGTTTTGCAGTTTCTCTTTTTCTGATGTCCGATTCGCTTCTTCCACGCTTTTCTCATGCAATATACGCCTGTTCTCAGCAAGAGTGTCGGGGAATACCGATATGAATCTCGAGTTTTCTTCGGTGTTCCACCTCACACTATCGGCGGCTAGTTTCTTTTTCACCAAATCTGTAGTAGAGATCGATCCCGTCGTGTGTTCGTCCCCGGTCATGAAACTCAAGAGGCCGGTCAAGATCGTCAGCACACTCCAAGCCGGATTCCAAGTATCCGGATGATAGTCACTCATACTCAAACAAAGCCTGGTGTTACACTGGAAACGGCCGTTGGGAGTGACCATGGAAATCGAAGGTGGTTTGAACGGATAGTCCAGAGGAAACCTTAGCAAGCCATGATACTGGCCGTTTTCGTATGGGGTTCCCGGGGGTCCTGTGATTATATAGTGCCATTCCAAGATGTTTTCATCATTGGGCTTGGCGTCGATATATGGGGTGGGGTTGCCCTGAATTGTTTTGTACTCCTTGTTCAATCTCTTTTGCGCTTGTCTAGAAACCATCTTTCAGTGAGGCAAAATTACGATGACGATAATATAGGAAGGCTCGAAATATACAGATCAATGATTACGTAATTTAGAATGTTCAGGGATAGATCTACAGTAACTTGACTCACGTGAGTTCTTCTTGACAGCGAGCCTAAGGTCCGGGGTCGTGCCGCGCACAGCTCGGGTGCCAGGCTATGACCAGACATAAATAAGAAACTTTCCTGATACCCCTTTTCATCAAAGGGGTGTTTGAGCTTATTGAATAGCATATTGTGCATCTTTACAGATGTAGACTTGGTAGTGCTTCGTAAGGCGGGTGCTTTTCGAAATTTTATGTTAAGTAAGAGAGCAGTGATTAGTGAGCGATAATCGCATGTTGAATGATTAAATTATGCCGCATTAGTCGTTCACGAATGAAAAGCCTAGGTTGCAAAAGCCGGCCGATGGATTTAGGGTTTGACAAATTCCCCTATCGAGCCAAAATCAAAAGATTTCCGAAGCGTTAATGAGATAAAGTTCAAGGGTTTTGGGCTACAAATCAGTGCCTTTTGTTTACGGAAGATACTAATATTGCAAGTCGAGAACACCTGATGTTTTGTTTCTTGTCATCTGTAGAATCTATATTCCTAATCGACAAACCTGGAACCCTTGATCTTAATTCCAAATTTTGACTGAGACAACATCCATACCCAGTCTTTGTATATGTCGCTCTTTTTTCCTACGTATCAATCTTCCGGAGCGAGGTTAATAGCGTCCTGGTGCCGGCCAGACAAGACCTTATGGATTCCCTGAACAAATGTGCGAAGGTTAAATATGACGGAGTAATATGCATATGTGTCCGCCATCTTTTGTCGTGAATTCATTTGGATAATCACTCATTGTTCTCGTTCTCGGAATTATGGTCACGTGTATGTATTCTATAGATGTCTGAATCGCCAATTGTATTTGAGCCCGAAAGCATAGAAGGAATCTAGTCTTCTCTCTGAGTCTCGTTGGTCCTTCTGGACGTCACGCTTCGAAATCTTGGATAAAAATGTGATCTTGTCTCGGAATTTCCAAGATTTTCTTATCACTTTTTAGGTTCTGCTTCTGGGCATATATATTCGACGCCATGGTCACGAGACTCTCTCGCCTTCGTTCCTTTTTTTGGTTTGAAGAAGAGATCGATTACCTACAGAAGTAATCTTTGTAGCCGGAGAGAAAGTATAAGTCTCAAGCTTTGTCTTCAAAGAGAGGCAGCTCAAGACATGGAATGACTCTTGCAAAGTATAAGTTTATACGGTCTGAATTGTCAAAGGAGCGGTAGCTCACCATATTGGCTTTCCTAAAATCAAGAAAATAGACTTCTGTATTCAGTGAAAGTCCAGTGCAGAGTAACAAAGAAAATCTTCGATCTCCGATGGCGCTGCTCAAGTGAAGGTCTACAGCTTGACGAATGAAACCTTTCTTTTTAATCTTGTAGAGCCCGAAGTTTTTCTGAAAACGTTTATGGACAATAGGCAAACTACAAAGATACGCACAGTCCATTCAGGGGAACAATAGGTTCGATCTGGATAGCTCGGAAATAAGATCAATCGAGTATCTTATTTGCGAGTTACCGTATACCCGATTACGATGCCTTCAAACCACTTTTTCCGCTTGCAGTGGTAATGACTGAGGGAACGTAATGGCTAAAAAGCGGCAGTAATTTAATGTTGCGAAAATGATGTGAGTGCTCGGGATATCAATATCCGATTTCGAGGGACTCTCGAGAAATGATGATCAAGCAACTGATGTCAGATCCAGGCTTACTACATAAAAGCTCGTAGATAGATTGACCATCAGTGTATAGATAGCTTACTTGTCTTTCGTTCCACGATAATATACATATTTAGATACCAATCGGTGCGAGCTTGGAATGATCAAGAACTAATTATACAGCCGATGGTTTGTCCAAGCGTTAAACAGGAAGGTCAAGCATGAAATGAACAAACCAAGTCGGGCTGTATTTCACCATAAGGGGAGATCAGTACACTGACAGGCCTCGTAGGTGTCGATTGATCTCTTAACTGAAGAGGTATATCAAATTTTCTGCCTATAATTGCGAAAATTTCCGTTTCAATTTTACAAAATGATCGCGCCACTAGATACGACAAATTCCGCGCCATGGGCCGATTCGGACCTTGTTGTGAATCTTCTTATCTCCAGAGATAACGCGGCTTTACGCATTTCGTGACCGAAAGGGGCAAGTGCGGTTCTCTACACTCATCCAAGCCGGATTGTTCTCAAGTCAATTGTTAGTGAGTTTCTTGAAAATTTTTGAAGCCTAACACTATTTTGTATCGAAAGGACATCGAGAGAGCATGACTTTTTTCTTTTTTTTCAAAAAAACGAGTGTGTCGCGGTGGGCGCAACTCTGAAAGGGTGCAGGCGCAGCAAGCTTTTTTGCACCCAATTTGGTATCGAAGCCCCGTGCAGTGCCAAGACCCGCGTTATCTATAGATAACGTTTTTTCTCTATAAAAGAGAACCGGCTTATTCGCCCTTTTTCAATTACCCATTTGAGACAAATTCTTTAGTTGACAAAAGACTTCAATTTATCTCAAGACATATTCACTTCTTCACTTCTTCACTTCAAACCAACATACAAAATGTCAACCGTTACAGCCTTGACCAGCGACATTCTCGCAGGAAACCGCCGTAAATCCATTCCAGAGGAAACTTACAACAAGTCTTTGGCCGGAACGTTTGCTTCCATGTTTGAGAAGAGAACAGACTACCAGCTGGTGAAATTCGACCCTCTCAAGCACTTAAAGTTCTACGCTGAAGGCGCTGCCGAACAGGACAAGTTCAACGCCACGAAAAGAATCACCATGGAGGAGTTGGGACTCACGCACGAGTTGCAAATCTCTCCCATTGGCGTATCCGACCCATTTCCTTTATTCACGGACGAAGCGGTGGATATCATGAGAATGGAGGTGTTGCTGAAGGAGACTTTCTTGGAAAACGCCAGAGTATCGCACAGTTCCACTTCGGGTCTCGACTGCGTGGTCCGTGGATACGTGACTGGAAAAGACAAGGTGTTGGCGCCGTTCACTCATGCGGCGTGGACCCACCCAAAAACAATGGAGTTGGTGTCGAAGATGGCCGGAGCTGAGTTGGAGATTGTCATGGACTACGAGATTGCGCATGTCAATGTCGGCATTACTGACGAAGAGGCCGCTGCCAACCAGAGACTCAATGCCGAGGCGGAAATGGCCAAGAGAAAAAGACTGTTCACTGGTGAAGAGTCCGGCGACGATATCCCTGCAATTGTCGGATGGCACAGGGACTCGTATCCGTTCGTGTGCGTTCTCATGTTATCCGACACGAGCAGCATGGTGGGAGGCGAGACCTACCTTCGCATGGGAAACTCGAAGTTGGCATGTGTTTCGGGTCCTTCTAAGGGAAACGCTGCCGTTTTGCAGGGCCGCTTGATCAACCACTTGGCTCCAAAGCCTTTGGGAGCGACCGAGAGAATCACCATGGTTACATCGTACAGAGCCAAGGACCCTTCCCTTCACGATGGCTCGGTGTTGAGCACAGTCAAGCCGGAGATCAACTATGGATCGAGATACGACGAGTTTTACCGCCAGTGGGTCAAGTATAGGGCTGACGTGATCAAGGGCAGATTGGACAAATTGACCGCGTCGATGATGCAAGAAGAAGCTTTCGACAAGGACGCAGCCACCAATGCCTTGATGGAGATTGAGCAGTATTTGAAGAACACCTACAAGGAGATGCACGTTTCCGAAGACGAGTGGGCGGAGGTCGTGAAAAAGGGTTGAACGGAACGAATGACTACTGTTTGGCTACCTATATATGATTATGGTTTTGTTATCAATGTGTACAAAATGTTATTAATTCGAGACCTTGCTATTCTCTATTGCGAAGAGTATCAAAATGCTGACATCAATCAATGTCTTGTGTGATGCGTGCTGTCTTTTCTTGTATTTTTTTTTCGTGAAGAAGCAGTTGTGAAGACCAACGGGGTCTGCGAACTGTCGAGCAATCACAGACAACAGAATTTCGCCCAGAAACCCTTCTTTTCCTCCTCGTTCACATGCTGTTGCTGTTCGTACTGGTTCACCCGCTGGGCATTGCCATAGTTCAGCTGCGAGTTTCTCATCAAGACCTGGTTGTTCTGGGGGTCGTTGTGAGCCGCCAGGCTCAAATTGGAGTGCAGCGGAAGCTCCTGCTTGATAGGAGGCAAGGGTCTGTTGATCAAGTGTTGCAATTTCTGCTGGTGAGACTGTGCCGCGGTCAACTGTTGCTGCTGTTGCTGCGACGACAGATTCATGTTGTTGTTCAAGTTGTTGTTCGCTGCAGAGCTCGAAATCGCGTTGCCGCCCTGTTGTGCTGAGTGAGGCGGTCTGGTGCGACGCAGGTCGCGGTGACGCCTGTCGCGGTCGTTTGGGGGGTTTGGGTGGCCGTATCCATGTAAGTTGGGCTTCTTATTGATGGAGGAGTCCCAACCTTTTCCCCCGTTGAGATGCATCCAATCGAAATCGCCATCACAGCCAAGCCCCAAGTCGTCTAACGCCGACAACAACAACATACGGTACTCCTCGTATGCAGGCTCGGCCTCAAAGGGCAAAGATCTCACGGTATCCAAGTACTCGGCAAATTGCTTGGGCAATCCATCACACAACGCGGAGGCCGCGGTCGAACGCTTCTTGTCGCCGATTTTCTCGTACTTCTGTTTGTTGGTAGGCGCCTTCAAGCCCTGCCATGGTAACTGGCCGCGCAAGAAGTAGAAAAACACGTGCCCCAATGCCTCCAAGTCATCACGACGCAGCTGCTCGCGGCCCAAATGCGTGTTGATCGACATGTACCGGGCGGTGCCGCTCAACGACTTCTTCTCTCGGTAGGGAATGTGCTGCTTGGTTCGTGGGTCGCGGTATTGCTTAGCCATACCAAAGTCTATCAAATGCACCTTGTTTTCGTTGGGGAAGCCCTGACGGCCGATGAGAAAGTTGTCGGGCTTGATGTCGCGATAAATGAGGTCACGGCGGTGAACCTCCTCGATCAAGTTCAACATCTGGATCGAGGTCTGGACCACGGTCTTAACCGAGAATCGGCGTCCGCACCAGTCGAACAAGTCTTCCAACGAAGGCCCCAACAAGTCGATCACCAAAATCGAGTGTAAGCCCTCCTGGCCAAAGTAGTAGGCATTGGGGATTCCGTCACAGCCTTGTAAATGCTTATAGGTTCTATATTCATCTCTCAACTGGGGAGCCTCGGTTTTCCGCGGCTCGAACTTGATGGCCACGGCCACTCCATTGATAATGTTACTGCCCTCGAAAAGCACCCCAAAAGAGCCCTCGCCGATCTTCTTTCCGATTTTGTAGTGCAATCCAACCACAGAGTTGTTGTTGGACGACAGGCTCGACACGTTCATGGTATTGGTGCTTGGGATGTGGTGCTGATTTTGTGTCACGGCGGCAGCAGCGATGGCGGCGGCGTTAGACATCAGAGGATGGGGATTCTATCGAAAAACGATGTAAATAGAGGGCGTTCGATAAGCAGGTGTATGATAAGAGACACCTAGGAACTTTTAGAGAGCCGGATCACGGAAAGAATAATAACACCGTAGAACTTCTATAGAATGAATATTGTGCCTTAAGCACGACCTCCAACGATGTGATGAGTCGCTGAAACTGAGCGAAGAAATCTCGGAGAGCGGACGGCGCAATGAAGTTTTCTGGGAAGATCACGAACTCGAGCTTTCGATATCTAGCGCTCGGAGCCAAAACCTGGTCCTGTTATTTTTATCTTCTTGTGGCCTCGAGGCATACACGAGTCCAGCGGAGGGATAGAAGAAATCGCCGTGTTTCTTTAGAAAAAATTCACCAAATAACGTTTCTGATGCTGGAAAGTCTGTGCCCTCCTATGGTAATCCACGTTTTTTTGTGTGCTTGAGAGCGAGCAAACAGCGAGGAGAGAAAATTGTCGGGCGCCGTCTGGGACCGGTGTACGACAACGGCCGCGCGGCGAGGTCCAGAGTACGACAGGCGGTGTGGAAAAAGAAAGAAAAAAATGAAAAACGCCGGAAAGGGTTTGAAAAATTTTAAGTTTTCTGGCTTTTAAAGCGTCTGTGTATCTCCACACAAATATTCTAAAATGACCTTGTAATTTTTTATTTCGAATGACTAAAGTGAGCATCTCGCCAAGCCCTCGATCAATCTGGCGTCGAGATAAGGCGCCAGGAGAATGTGCAGGTTCTTTTTTTTTGCCTCAAACTCACCTTTCATTTAGACATGTGATTTGTCGAAATAATGAAGTATAGTATGGTATTGATCTTTTAGTTACACTGCTTTTCGGGAGTTATCTATGAAAAAAAATCGCTCGACCCGAGAAGAACGCTCGTGCCAGGCAGACGATCATTTTTGTAGAATCATCGCATTACAGGGAAAAATTGGAAGTAGCGAATGATGATTAAGTGGTTCTGAATTGTGCGAAAAATCATTACAACAAGCGAAGCATTCTACGAAAAAAAATGAAACTAATTACCTTTTCGCATCATATATCAAAATACTGGTGAATATTTTTCGAACTTATCAAGCAAGCAATCAACATTTTTTTGTTACTCTTTTCATTGATTTACATAATACGTCTCTGATGATCCCCAAAGAAGAAAAAGAGAGGTGTTTGTAGCAGAAAGGTCAAAGCATAGTTTTGCCAAAATAAAAGTATAGCATGTCCGAGTGTTGTTCTTGGCTATAAATTATCAGATGCAGCACCATTGAGTGATTAATGAACACGAATTTCTTTAAATATCGTGTTGGTGAGTATGGGCGAAAACTAAATTCTCTTCGGGTTTCTTTTCATTCATACTGACTTTTCACTTTGCCATTCAGCGCTTAAAGCGATTCTTTCTCAAGATTTCATTATCCTAAAATATTCATCTGCAGCGTCCACGGTTACAATTTGTAGCAACAGGTGAAGAAGGATGGTAAAGTATTCGAACAATTCACGCTGGTTCTTTAAAAAGTATTGTTTGTTTTTGACCAAGTTGATGAATGAAACCAGTGCTCCCAATTCGTAGTCAATTGGTGTTGTTATTGGCTGAATAACTGATGAAAATTCCCGAGACCAATGTTATAAATAATTGACTAGCCTTTTTTAAATTAACTATCTAATTCGCTAATATCCATAAAAGCACTGCAATATACAGCACTCAAGTTGAATGATGAAATGCTTTTTCAGATCACCATGGTTGGTCAAAATAAGATCGCCCTCAGCATGAAAAGCTATCTTTCAAACAAATCTCTAAGGTATAGACTCTAATGTTGCCCCTGCTGAAAATAAGCTATTTTTATCGGAGGTAACACATGAAAGCACGCTGTAGATTGTATTGCCAGAGTCGAAAGAGATCCTTGCAGAAAAGGAAAGAAAGCAACAAAAATTCTCATTTACACTTGTCTCTGTCAAGAAATTTGATCATCCCTCAAGGTAAGGGTTGTTTTGACTCACAAGCCCAACGATCCGGATGCGGTAAAAGAATTGCGACCCTCGAGCTTGGGTAGCGACCTCGAAGTGTGATAAAATTGGTGCTCCTGGACCCAAGAAAATGAACTACGCTGTGCTTTTTAAACTTCTCCGAGTTGCTTTCCATCGAGTGAAAATGATGCCACGCTTGAAAAAATGCCACAGAGTCAATTCTTTTATGATTTCCTAAGCTGTTCGTACCGAAAATTGAACGGAGACTTTTGATCACGGACGCGTATGTAAATACCAAAATAAAAGTCGGAAATTCTCCACTTGACATCAATATCAGTAAATCTCATTTATGACTCTATGATCTCAGAAGTATTGTTTTTCCCGAAGAGTTGAACTCATGGACTCAAGGTAATTTTCTTACATCCATTACAGGGCATTCCGACAGAAGGTTGGCAAAGAAACATGGATGCGTCACTGCGGCAATATGTGATCTGGCTGAAGGATATACAGACTTGAATCATGCAAAAAAAAAATCTTTATTTCTTTATTTCAAAACTTTTCCAACTATTTTTGTCAAATGTACGGGGGTAACTCAATGGTGATTTCCAAGGTCTGCAAAACCGCACAATGTCCTTCATATTGCAGCCCCAGATGCATGAATTTGCCCAACCCAATGAAAAGTTAAGATGAATCAGGACCAGAGCACAGACCAAAAATACCAGTACAGAAAACGATATTTTCTTAGTTTTTCACCAATACAAATTCCACCATGTCATCCACGCTAGACCAGCTCATGATCGAGGACATCGCACGGTGCTGTCCGCAGCAGTTTTTGGCATTTCACCAATGCATGGGAAAACCGCCGTCGGAGTCCGACTGTAACATCGAACAACTCAATCTAAGCAGGTGCATCAGGAGCTCCGTTCCGTCATTTCATAAAATCCATGGTGAATGTGCAGGAAAGTTCCAGGCGTACGAGCTGTGCCTTCGAGCAAATGGATCGTCGCAATCAAAATGTCAAGTTGAGTTAGGTGTGTTGAGAGAGTGTGCGTTGGGAGCGGTGACTAAGTAAAGTGTTGATATCAGAGAGTCACGGGTGGGTCTAGGCGCTTGGATATCCAGTGCCATCTATGTGCCTTTCCTTTTCTCTGGATTTGCCGCAAGCAATGGGCCGGACACGACCCCAAACCCTCTTTTCCCTGCATCAGTTGAACTTTTATATTATTTTAATTTTACCGTCGCTTCAGGTAGCTAAATACTTCTGTGGAATATTTTCAATTCTCACAGGACTCACGTAGTCATGCGCCTTGGACCTGCCGGCCTGATTTTCATGCGTTTCCTCCATCTCGTGCTCATGGTGTAACATTTCATGCTCAATGTCTTCTTTGTGCTTATTGTGTACATCGGGATCTTGATCTCTGTGGTACTTATTCCAGTGGTGGTTCTCGTACTCGGCCTCAAAGTCCATATGGTGACCAGGCCCGAGACCAAAGTCGGGAAGTGTGCCTCCGTTGTTGGAATAATCTAGCCACTTCTCCTTGGATATGTTTCCATCGGCGTCGGCATTTAAAAGTCTGGAGACTTCGCTAATAACTCTATTTTTGAGGCTCTGCGAGATGGACTCCGCGTGATCGTGCTCTCCCATTCCGCTACCATCACCAACGATGGAATCTCTTGTCAAACCATAGATGTACAAGATATCGTTGGGCGACCAATAGCCCTTGCCTTGCAAATCATGAAGAAGAAAAAAAGAAGAGGCATCAAAGATGTCTAATTGATGCTCTTCCTTCATATGCCATTCCTGCCAATAAAGTTCCAGTGGCTTGACGGGATTGGCTTTGTGGGCAAGCGAGGGCAAAGCACTTAACAAGAGGCCTAAAATTTGAAGTTTCATGTGCGTAAGTTTATATCCAGCTGGGGAAAAGTGTGGTTTGCTGGCCCAAATGAAATTCCAGTGGGGCCAAAATAGAACAACATCAGTACACCGGCGTCTCTCGCTCCAAAAAATACATTCAGGAAGAAGTAAATAAGCTCCCATGTATATCTGGACTTTATTTTAAAGAATTGGATGCTTTATCTCTTTTATTTTTCTCGCATTAGAATCGTGATGTTTTAATTTGCAATTCCTACCATTACTCGATGCCCTGAAATGGGAGAAATTGGCGCCGGCCCTCTTTTGGCCCGCGAAACATCGAAGTTCCCCAAAACAATAAGTCTATCAATTGAGCCATCAGCCCCTAGGAAAAACAATGGGCTCAGTATTCGAAAATGTGTACAGACCTACTTAGATAGATCATAGAGGTATTTTTCTTCGAAAAAGGCTCCGAAAAGTTTCCCTCGATAATGAAGAGTACACCCTCATTAGGCCCCGAAAAATGCGGCGGCCCTATTCACAAACGAGACTGCAAAACGCGTGGCCCTAACATTCATCAGAGCTTGACCAGCCGCGCCGAAAATTTCCCCGCAAATTATCCACTTATCAGCTGCGTTTGCAAAGTTCGTAAGTCTTAAGATACATTTACGATCATGGAAAATAACGAGAATCTCTTGGTAAAAGCGACGCAGTCTCGCATCGGGAGGCAAAACCAACGATATAATCCGGAAAGTGGTGCCAGAATGGTAGCAGGTTGCATTTGCTTCAACGAGACGAAAAATAAGGTGATTATGGTTCTGTCGAGTGCACACAAAGGCCAGTGGGTGTTTCCGAAGGGCGGAATCGAACTAGACGAAGGTGAAGACTTTGTGATCAGCGCAGTCCGCGAGACATGGGAGGAGGCAGGATGTGAAGGTCGAGTTTTGGACAAGTTGCCTGTGGTGCTCGATTCTCGAGGCAAAAAGGCACCAGCTTTGAAGGATGAAGACCGTGGGAAAGACTGGGACCCAAAGAAGTTTATTCCGCGACTGGAATTCCATTTCTATGAAATGCTCGTCGAGAACTTAAGCCCAAAATGGCCTGAACTGGACTCGCGAGAGAGGAGATGGTGCACTTATTCAGAGGCGAAGCATGAGCTTTTAAAGGCAAAAAGACCGGAGTTAGTACACGCTCTAGATTCCTCGTGCATTGTGAAAGATGTACAGGGTGTTCAAGGAACGGATGAATACTGATTTTTGTTATGAATGCTCACTGCGTTAAATAAAAGGGCACGGGCTAGGGCACAATTTTCAGCCCTTTATGTTCTCATGGAAATCTGTTTTGTTTATTTTCAAATCACGAGTATTGCCACATGAGAAGATGGCCCGAGTGTGCATTGTGTGAAAAGTATAACCTATTTTTCTGTTTTATTTTCTTCGAAACAGGCTAGAAACCAAACCCGTGGGGTCTGTTTTCTTTCTTAATCTGCATAGATTAAAGCCATGTGTAGTTCGAAATGACGCAAAATTCGAGATCCGATTGAAGTCTGCCTCAAGGCACTCATCACTAAAAGCCCCCATACAGTAAGTTGAACATTTTGTTTTGCGGAGTTGAATTCGGAGAACTTTATACCTCTAAAAGAAATCCCTCCTTATTTAAAAAAGCTGCCCATCAAGTTAGCCAACATATTGTTGCCGCCCTGAGTCGAGCCCAAATTCAAGCCAAAATATTCACGGCCGAGATATTCAACGGGCGCCACAAGTTCCTTTTCCACCAAAAGCTCTTTGTAGTTGGTAAGCAATTTCATGAATTTCTCGCCGGACTGGGCTTTCTTCAACGTGGCGACAAGCAACTGCAAGAAGTTCAAGAGATCATAGTTAGGAAAGTAATTTAGATCTCCGATTTTCTCAGGTACAGCGCCAGTATGAGAAAGAAGCTTGTGTAAGAACAAGTTCAAGGCTTCTTGGGCGAACTTGATGTTTTTCAAGTACCCATAGTTCATCACGGCCCTGGCCAAGAACTGACCAGGGTCTATCGAAGTGGATTTCTCGTTCTCAACAAACCATTTGAACAAATATTCAACATACACCGGCAATGATTCGAAAGTTCCGAGAATCAAGTGCATTTCTGCCACTGCAAACACGTTGTACCGGTCGGATTCGGTGGCCTGTTGCGACGCCGCCGCTAAAAGCTTGATACCAAAGACGTGGTGCAAGCCGGCATCTCCAAATTTGGAAGTTTCGTCTTGAGCCCAGCTCAATGCCTGTTTTGCCAAGTCACCCAAACTAGGTTCCGTATCGGGAAACAGGGCGATCAACTCGATCAATTTCGACCGGTGCTCCAGCTGCGGGCCTGTCTTGGCACACGTGATGCCGGCCTCGCCATAAACTTGGATCAAGTACGAGACCAAGTCGCTCGCAGACGCGTATTCTTTGTTGGAGTTCAAGATCGATGCCCCCTGACTCAAAACACCAATGGCCAAATCGAACTGCTTGGCCTTTACGTACCGGTTTGTAATGGTGCGCAAAGTCTGGTGCGCCTCGTAAAATTCCTTGTTGTCGATTCTCTGCTGGAAGCGAGCAATCGTCTTTTGAAGTTTGTCACTCATTTTGAAGTAGAATTCAATGATAAAGGCGACTTTAGAAGTGTGAGATGACAGGTTCAGGTATCGACTGAAGACTCCGGGCCGCGGCTGCGTTCCTCGCCTCGCTAGAAGCCTGCGGCTCCATGCAGAGATTCAAAGAAGGCCAGCCACTTTTTCAGGCCGACACCCTTTTATTTATGAATTGGTGCTTTGATGAAATGTACTAAATTAGGGCTTATGATCTTTATCGTTCGCGGCTTTCAAAATATAATATGACTTTGAAGTCCGAATGTTCAATTGAAGACAAGGCCGCGTGCGAACAATTCAATTTGCGTACACGGGCGCGGGGCCACGGGCCAAGGCACTGTGTTCAGCGTTCTGTCACCTCAATCGACGATCATTTCTATATTATAGACAGTATACGAACTTTACGGTGAAGCTCTGAAATACAAAAAGGTAATCATGAAATTTTATGTCGTTTCATCTTCGACATTTGTAGCGGCCCATTCGTCAGAACGCTCCAGATTAGAGGGGCGCGCTTACGCAAATATACTACACCTTCAATATAGTGCTTTGTCTTTATTATTGACTGATTAAATAGTAAAGAATTTCAGTCAATTAAAATTGATGAATCTTCGATTATAATGAATAAAAAAGAAGCACATGTCTTTAATTTTTTTGTTTTCGTGCCGGACGATTTGCCCCAATGTTCTTCGTTTCCACTTTAAAGGTGCTTACTCCCCCCGCTTTTCGAGCATCGTTTCAGCCATTTTACAAAGGCAACATCTGGTGTTTTTGCAGTTGAATTTCGACTTTCGACTGTTCCTTCTTGAATTCAGTCTCCCAAGATGTTTCCTCGATGCAGCCACTTTTTTGGGTGCTTCGACAAGACGACAGCGTATTACACTCGCATGGTTTTGCTTGACCCGATCGATCTCTTTCAGAGGACACGGCTGTCCAAGATACCCCATTTCGTGAAAATTTTTAAAGTCTCTTATTTCTGACACCACACCATTCATCCCTTGAACTCTTTGACAAACTGTGCTTAAACGCACACCGCGGCTGATCAATGATGCATGGGGGTTACCTAGTCTGCAATTGTGATGCTCCTAAATTTCCTACCTGCTTTGCTTTATTGGATCACGAGCTTTGGTGTCATGTTCGTGAACTACTTATTCCTTAATGGCTGAAAAAGCGCCTCTGATGCAGGCACCTAAGTTCACGTTCCCAATTGATATCTGTAAGGGTTACGATACGGTGTCATCAGGATTCAGGAATAGCTTCGCTTACAAAACTCTCATTGAATATGAACTTACTAATGAAACTTCTAGATAGTCTGATACGTGCTGAATTTACATGATAATTAATTTATTTACCAGGCAGAGTGCAGCAAGCGGCGTAAACGCGCACTCCTCTATTCTAATCTGGACCGTTCTGACGAACGGGCCGCGACACATTGCCGCGTATTGACATGAAAAGTCAAGACCATATATAAAACATACAGCGACTTTTTAAAGCATTATGTACAGAGATACCAGAACTGAAAAAAAAAATTAATCTAACACTCTCAAGTCCCGTAGTCTGAATCGGTCTAATTGGGGGGCATCAATTTAGTTGACACAGGCATCCCGCGCAACCCCGGGAAAACGCAAAAAGACCGGCACATAACAGGGCACCCCGGGGCCCAATGACAGGGTTCGTGTTACCGAAGACCTGCCGCTGAGTTGATCAGTAACCGAAATACAATGAAACAATCCACATCTCTACTTAAGCACGTCCCACTTATTAAATTTGTTGGTGGGCCACATCAATGTACGTGTCAGAATTTTTCGTGTTCAGAGGGACAAAAAACACGTTGTTCACGAAACTACCTACAGCTTTCATTTGAATCGAGAACCCAAGGTTTTATAGCCGGATGTTGAATCTTTACTAACAAATATAAGTTACGGCCGCATCGGCGAAAGTCCACCCCCTCTCGCCTACCGGAAAATTGCCCACACTCCAAAAGCCACAAACCACGCAAACGTCGACGTGGAAACCAATCGAACTTAAAGAAGGCGAAGTCCTTTTGAGAAACAAGTTGTCTCCGAGATTCAGATACAGCGCACCAAGCGCCACAGAGACCGAACAAATAGACAGCGGCGGTGCTGAACTCGTCTTTTGATCCAGAAATGCACGCTGTTAACACATTTCGATTGTGTACTCAAACTAAGTTATAATATAGACTAGAACCAGAGTTTAGGCTCGACGTTTAAGGTTTATCTCAACAATAAAAAAAAGGAAGACTGTATTTCTGTAGTTGAAAGCAAGATAGTAGAAATAATACTTGTGCACTCTGATAATCATTGTGTTTGCACTGTTCATGAAATTCTTTCAGCTCTCGAAAGTTACCCACGGGTAATTGCTTCTGCAATTGCTCGTCATTAGTCAGCTTGAATTCATTAGTCTATTCAGCATCACCATCTTGATATTGCGTGGTCTGGAAGTCATATCTTTTGAGATATTCACTCAGCCAGCACTTGCATATATTCTATTGGAACCCAGAAGACACAAGCTATAAAACAAAGGAGTGATGGCTTAATTCAATGATTTAGAATCTACGGATTATAAATTTGAATACATGGAACACAATTCAGGATATATGGGATTTCTCCTTGCACATTTTGCCATTTTGATCTTTCCACCCACACCCGGTAGTGCGCGCACCTCTCGTGCCCAACCCTCACGACGCGAGTTCGCCACTACAACTTGATCATTACGGGTTCTCCGCTGTCAAGAACAAAACCCAATCATAATTACCAAATCCAATTTGCGGACTTGAGACTCTTAAAGATTAGATTACTCATTTTCACTCTCGTGCAGTACAAAAAGTCGACTATAACTACCCTCCAGAATGAACCACGATCCATTGGAATGGGGCAGACCCAGCAATGAAACTTATGGAACATACAACCACGCCATTGCCAATGCAGGAAACTCCCATAGTTCAAGCAACGAGTTCCCTAACATGCACACACAGCAGCCAATTATTACCGGTACGTCTGTTTTGGCGCTCAAATTCAAGAATGGCGTGGCAATAGCCGCCGACAACATGGGCTCGTATGGATCGCTTCTTCGCTTCAACAACATCGAGCGTTTGATTCGCGTGGGCACCGAAACCATTGTTGGCATTTCCGGTGATATATCCGATTTACAGCACATTGAGAGACTCTTGCACCAATTGGAAACCGAGCAAGAGGTATACGATAGTGACGGTGGCCACAATTTGCGTGCTCCGCATATTCACGAGTACTTGAGCCGGGTGATGTATAACAGAAGACTGAAAATGGACCCTTTGTGGAACGCGGTGCTTGTGGCAGGATTCAATGACGACAGATCACCTTTTCTTAGGTATGTGGATCTTTTGGGAGTCACCTACGGCGCTCTGGCATTGTCTACCGGGTTTGGTGCTCACCTAGCCATTCCTATCTTAAGAAAACTTGTTCCCTACGACGAGGATTTCGAGAAGATCACAGACTCACAGGCAAAAGATGCCATCACCGATTGCATGCGAGTGTTGTACTACAGAGACGCCCGCGCCTCAGATAAATACACTTTGGCTGTTTTCTCATTCGAAGACGGAAAAGTCAACTTGACGTTCGAGCAGAATTTGAAGGTCGAGAATCAGTCGTGGAAGTTTGCGAAGAACGTCATTGGCTACGGCAGTAAGCAATTGTAAGTCGTTGCTTAAGTCACTTTGAAGTCGCTCAAATATTCTTTGGTTCGTACAAAGCGATAAATCTTATCAATGTGGCCATGATGTCAATTATTTCGCTTTGATGGTTATGGAAATCGTAAGATTTTTATTACCTGAGGGAAATTTTCGCGACCAGATTCGCTACTACGAAATTCATGACAAATTAGGTGAGGATATATGTAGGAATACTTTCGACTCTTTAAAAACAACTAACTCTGATGACACCACGAGGGTCTTTCTATCCATGGGGATATTTCTCCCTGAAAAATCCAGATTTTTGTTCGATAAAAGTAGCAAATTCACGGGGATATATCTCCTTAACATGGTACCGCTTCATGCGGCACGACTAACACGAGTACTGTTTGACAAAAGCGCTGTACATGAAAGAAATTTCTTTTTCAAAATCCACTTTTGTATGACTTGTGCTGCATATGCCTGATTTTCGATTAAATGGTACGGGAGAATTGCCCGCGCTGACTGTCACATGCGGACCGTCACAAGTATTTCATAATGTTCGCTAACAAAGACATGCAGAATCCGTGCGAGCGCTACCATATTGTAAATTATGAACGCAATCAATTATATATGCCTTTTAGCATGCAACGAAAAATTTCGGGTCGCGAAAATATGATAAATTTTACTAAATGCTCCTGCACGCTCGTTCCGACTGAATTTGTGATAATGAAAGATCCTCCGGCGGACCCCATACATCTTTCTGTTTTATATATGTTCGTCTTTTGCATACTTTGTCAAACAAGAGGTTTCGAGACATACTGCTGGACAAATGACGATAAATTCAATCGTGAGCCATTCAAATATACGGAACGTGAACGAAACATTCGAGGTTTACTTAACTTTGCAACTTAAAAAAATCGAGAATCTTGGTCTCAATTCTCAAGAATCAATATGCGCATCACATGGTGCAAAATAGTATTTTTTCGATGCCGAAATGTCTCCCCAATGATAAGAATTTCTACCTGCCATATCGCAAAAACTTTAGTATGTCTCATCGAAAATCGAGGTATAAAAGGAGACCTTTGTCCCAGCTTTTTGACTGCTTCACAACCCTAATCAAAATCTCATTGCAGAAAAATTAACAAAAAAAAAAACTCAAGCTTACTTATTTACATTATGCAGCATCAAGAACCAAAGATCGAAACCCCAAAGAGAGCAAACGCGCTCAAAAGCTTTACAAGCTCTGTTCCCCGTATTGACGAGTCTAAGCCTTTGACAAGCAAAGCTGACGGACAAGCAAGTCAAAGAGCAAATCATGAAGCGGGAGCCCTCGCAAGACATTCTAAGAGTATTTATGAAAAGCAATCTTATCACACACCGGGAGGTACAAAAAAAGTCTCGAAGACCAGAGCGCGCCGTAGTGCTTCCACAAAGGCCAAGATTACAACATTTCAAATAGATAAGGAGTTTGTGAAAAACCGTCTTCCTGAAATTGAAGAAGGTAAAGATTCTCAACCAACAGAGTCAGCTGTCACTCAATTGGTGGATAAGTTTGAAACTCTCACTTTCGCAGAAGCTGCTAAAAGCGCAACACAGAAACATACACAACCACAAAACATTGCCAGAAATACTCCCGCCAAACCCAATGACTCTCGCTTAAAAGATGAAAATTTTGAAAATAAGTTTCCGAAGCTTGTTCCGCCGCTGGTGGGCAAGAAAGAAGCCTTGTTGCCAAATACTCCACCTGCCTCTCGATCGGTTGGTGAAACGGTTAATGGAGCAAAACTCGAACAGCATTCAAACATTGAGGACAGCGCTACCGAAGATAAAGCCGAAAAGAACAACGTTGAGCAAAATGGATTAAACACAGAAGAAGTTCCAAAGCCCTGGACGAAAGGTTGGACTCTTCGTGTGTTGAGAAAAAAGGAGTCTAGAGCAAAGTCCACCGTCGCGCCAAGAGCTTCTGTCTTGAAAATACCACCTTCTACGGATCCAGCAACTCCACCTCCTGCTGGTGACTCTTCTAAAGCAAAGCACGTATCATTTGCCACTCTTACAGCTCTGCCATAAAGCAGAGACCGTGGCTTCTCTGGATATCCCCTCCGCCACCTTCTTTTTCGGGCTTCGAAGTTAATTCCCATAAAGTGAGCGAGTCGAAACTTCAAAATTAATCTCTATTCTAAGCTGCAGATGTATTCTCGACGCAAATTATGTCGTATCTTTTCATAGCATTTGTCCTGTTTAATGTACCACGATAAAAAGCATGCCACTAAACAATATTTTGAGCCAGCCAGTCGCCATAGTCATCTATTGATCAATTATTAAGATGACTTGAGAATAATAATTGCCTGATGTTTTCACTATACATGAGAAGGGTGTTCACGAGGGAATATTCTGTGAGCGAGTGCAAAGGCCTATTTCCACATTTTTAGTTCATCGAGTAAAACACTTGTGCGGTAGTGAGACTGATCAAAATTCGAAATAACAAGCAAAGAGCCCTAGTCTAAAAGCTCGTCTGTTTCTAGGTCCAAGCATTTCGCGTGGGTATCTCACTGTGAGTCCATTGTCCAACTGTTTCCTTTGTGAATGACTTCAGGTACGGAAAAATGCATGATTATTATTGACTTTTTGATCGTCAAGTTTACATTGAATTCTGTAAAGAAAAAAATTTATATCATAATCAAGAATGAGAATTGCGTGCTTATTCCCGCTTGCGTTTTCGAAAGTGTTCAGAACAGGAATCCGGGTGCGGGTGTTCGCGCGGGGTAATTGGCTGCAAAAACATTCGACGCCCATCTCCACTGAGGCCGTACGCACAGTCAAACCCCAGGAAAAAAGCAAGAGTACATATGAATACAGAACTTATTTAAGAGCTTCTCAACAGAGCCCTGAGCTTAAATATATTTACAATTGTTGTTGGTCTTCCCATAAAGAAGCACTTGATTTGATAGACGACAGTTTGAGTTTGTGTTCCCAACCTGAACGACAACCTTCGGTGGATACCCGAAAAGGACGTCTCTTGGTCAGGCTCAAAAAGTCGGCTTAATTATGCGAGCAGTAGGAAAATTGTTTAAAATTGATGGATACGTTGGATAGGCTTTCAGTACTAGTAGGCAGTCTTTCTTTTAGACAGATTGTTCAAGATTATCTGCCTCGGCGGAATGCCGTGAAACATACAGCTATTATTTGTAAGTAGACACAGAAAAGGACACGTTCCACTAGTGATTTTGTCTCTGTTCATGACCTAATGAGTGCATTCCGCAGCACCTATAAATCACCGGTCCGCCCATGCTATAATTGGGCACATGCAAGGTAGATCTGGGATGGACTCTCGGCTTTCTCGAGACCAACTGCGGCCTGTCGATGAAGCTTGAAATGATGAACGTTCCTAAGATTCTTGCTATTATTTCTGGAACCTTAGGTGTCGTAGGCATGTAAGTTCTTTGCTTTTCGACACAAAAAAATCCTTCAGAAAGACTCTTTTAACTTTCTTGTTAGCCATAGGACTAAATATCAAGTGGACACTATATCAAGCTCACGCACCTCGCGGTGCAAGGAATTCTGTACAACGCCTTTTGTGAATGAAAATTTCCAGATACGTAGTGACTTGGATATGTTAGAATTTTAATACTATTTTCATCTCACCCTCCGAAGATGACACAACCAACAGGTCAGTCAGTTGCAAGGTTTCTTGTGCTGGTGTGTATGTCAATCATAATTTCTAGTTTTAATATTTTGAAGGTACGAAAAAATCAACCAAGATGACTTTGATCTTACGATCTTGTAAGCTACACCCCTTATTACTGTGCTTGTATCATTTGGAACTGAAAAGGGAAAGAGTCTGAGTGTGCTCACTCTTCTCATTCCTTTGGGGAAATTTCTGTCCTACATCAACATCAACCTATTCTTTGGATAAAAAGGTTGTGTGAAATGTGAGAGCCGCAAACTCATTGCCATTACGAGTCATCTTGATTGTAATCGAAAATTTTTGATGAGGCTAATTCCACCGCGAAATTCGACATCGAATGCTCCAAAAAGTGCACCAAAAAGTGCCGCATCCCATTTCTTGAGCTCGTTCATAAAACCTCATCTGATATCTCTCTGCACTATCATCAAAAGTACGTTAAAGTTGAAAAAAAAAGTACAGTTGTTGCAGAGAATTGATTGCTATACGGAAAATCCTGTATCTCACGCGCACATCGGGTAAAATGGTTCTATGCATTCAATCGAAAACAATGCACCGACGCCGCATGCACATCCCCACCTCAACTTTATCGCCCGGTATCAAAACGGGCCATAGCACAGAATTCCGGATTTCATAATTCGCGCATGGCTGTCAGGGTGCTCTTCTGCGGGTGCGGTCCATTTTTATTTACCACAAATTGAAACTTGACAATCCGTTTCGAAGCATCATCCGCTGGTACCCACGACACTTATAAAGTCTTTTGAAATCAGCTAGTTACCAATCCTTCCTGTGAACAAAATTTTTCATGAGCTATGAGATAACTTTCATCGGCACCGCTGGCGGACCACTTGAGTCAGGAACCTGTGCTCTTTTGATCAAGCCGGCAGCAATATCCTACGCGCATATAATACAAAATCGAGCAAAATCTTTGGTCATGGTGGATGCGGGCTCATGCTGGCAAGGGCTCGCAAATATCGTTCATGAGAACCGACTAGAAACTAATAACGAGCAAGCATTCACGCTGCGAAATGCGTCTTTCTTATATGATGATGCTTTGGAGCCACAATCATACCTCAACGTTGCATGGAGTTTCCCATTCTCCGATCTTTTAGGATCGCCCTTTTCGGTGCTGAGACAGATTTTCGATAAGGTCAGCGACTTAATACTAACACATCCTCATTTAGATCATATCCAGTCGTTCGTTCTTAATCTGGCAGGAATGGCTTCGGAGGGAAAGCAGATTCGCGTGCAGGCCTCAAAATTCACAGTAGACGCCCTCAATGAGCATGTTTTCAATGGAATAATCTGGCCCGATTTGGTTCTGTTGGGAACTGTCGATTTGCGCACTATTATCCCGGGTAGCACTTTTACTACTGAGGACGAGAGGTTCATCATCACATATTACGAGGTGTCACATGGCACAGTGGTAAATAAAGGACGTAAGGAGGGGCAATATAAATCTCTGGCTTTTCTTTTGTGTGATACTGCGGACAAATCGAAATTGCTTGTTTTCGGGGATTTCGAAGCGGACTCCATTCTGCAGTCCGACTTGAACTCACGGATATGGAAGCACGTGGCGCCCTCAGTCGTTGACGGCACGCTTAAGGGTGTGATTTTGGAATGCTCTACTCCCACAAGAAGTCCCGGGGCAAATTTGTACGGGCACATGACCCCCGTTCACGTGATTTCCGAATTCCAAACACTTAATCATATTTGCGCAAAGCTCACGAACGAATCAACCAGCCTGTGGGTGACTGGGTTAAATGTTATCTTAACACACATCAAAGATACCTTTGATGGCAAAGATCCTCGCAGACAGATCTTCAAAGAAATGCAAGATCTTAACGAGAGGCTGCAATTGAAACTCAACATTTCCCTTGCCACTAATGGTATTCTGATTATTTTGTAAACCCTTTGATTTAACGGAGGCTTTTAGCAGACTACACTTGACCTGTTTGCGTTTTCAATTATGATATCATTTCGACGTTCATTTCTTTTTTTATTAGTTACCGAATA
>JAJMGZ010000042.1:40778-102119 GCA_030582795.1 Metschnikowia chrysomelidarum
GAAAGCATACAAGTCTAATGATTTTTGGTCGTACACCCACCTCGAACATCCTTTATCATGCCTATCTTGAGAACATCATTTTGTCTCTTCTATTTGCATTCGATCATAAGCACCTGGGCATTTCGTCCGCGGGTTAAATACAAGCATTGGATTCTGGAATACTCAATTCACACTGTAGTTCTCCGAGGACAAGCTGTGATGGAAAGCAAAAGGAAGCGATCTCTCGTCATCATCATTGGAAACTACGTCGATCACCAGCACATTGCCGAACGAGCCGTCCACCTCTGTGACTCCGGTAGTGCGAGTCGTGTTGAAAGCCACTTGCATGGGAAAAAGCAGGTCCTCGGACTCCGCTGGAACGGAAAACTCAAATGAGCCCGCCTGCGCAGCAAAGTCGATGTGTGCTATAGTGAACACAATCCCCCCGTCGGTTACGTCGTACAGAACGTGGCCTGAGGAATCTTCCTTCAAAATGACATCATCGGAAACCACCGGCACCACGATCTGCACGCCATCAAAAGATTCTTGTGTTGGGTGTGCTTCCAAGAATCCTGGGGTCAACTCGTACTCCAAGTTCACGTCGGCGACGTCATTGTCATTAATGCTGACCCACGCAGTGAACAAGAGTGGGACGAGAGACGCGTCATCCGATTTCGCGGTGGCCTTCCACCGCAAGACGCCCAAGCTTTGGTCGTTGCTAGGAAATGGCTTATTTTTGTCTTTCAAGCCAATGCTTGAGGCCGAAGAGAACAACGCACGGTCGACGTTGGGGTGTGTTTTAAACTGGACGCCCGGCTTTTCGGTCACGTTCAAGAGAATCTTTGCACGCGCCAACTCTGCATTGTTGATGCGCAATTGGATGTCACCTTTCACTTCAGACGCACTGATGCCGCCTTCGCGGTTCAACTCGGCGGTGATCTTCTCGTGGAGCGTAATCAAGATTCCATCGTTGATGGTTTTGGCAGCAGGGGTTTGCAGCGGGATTGGCGACAGCGAGATCGATGACAGGTCTACCAAACTGCGCAGCGGATATCCCGCGGTGGAAGCTGGAATAGACGTCAATTCCGGACCAGGCGCCCGCGATGTGAGGAGCGGCTGTTTGTGTTCAGATGCGGCTGGGTGAGCGGCCTTTTTTCCCAATTGCAAGCCTTTCCCCCCAATTGAGCGGGGCACGGGTGTTTCCTTCTCAGAATACAGAGGTTCCGTACCGTACATGTTTCCCGCCGACGGCGCAGCATTGTAGCCATAGGCGTCGGTTGAGGAAGCCGCCGCTAACGACGCGTTTTGGTTGCCAAACGCGGCAGCCAGTTGCAGTTCCATGTTCCTACGGGCCAACTCCTTCCGTTGTATTTCCTTAGCTCTACGGCGGCGCTCCTCAGTCGCCTCCATTTCCTTGTTGCGCTCGATGATCTCCTGGATCTTTTCCTCGTGCGAGTCCATCTCCAAGAAACTTTGCACCTGTGATAATGTGAGTTTTTCACGATATCCCAAGGTGACGATCTCGTCGAAGGCACTCAAGATCTCAAACGCGTTGTTGAATATTTCCCGCTCGTCCACCGTTCTCAACATGTTGCTGACGACACTGACGAAAAGATGCAACGTGTCGATGTCCTGCAAGATATTCGACGTCTTATTGGTCAAAACAACCACATAATATTCCTCCAAAGGCTGGTATACATATCTGACGGCGTCATCCTCCACCGTAGTATTTTGCGTGCCGGAATTCGAAAGCAAGGCCGGGAAATTGGCCAAGAGCTCGGTGATCCGGTCCTTACTCAAATCTCTGAATTGTCTCAGCAAAAGCGCCTTTCCGCCATGTGTACATATCGAAGCTGCAAGCACTGCCATTGTAAATTACTGAATTTTAATGGGCGTGATGATTTAAGTGGATCCCACTACGTTGACGCCGCTGGTGTGTTAAGGTTGATAAATGGCACGCCATGGTGTTTGGGTGCGACTTGTTGTGAACACGTCCGCCTGTTGCGGAATAGCGTGGTCGTGCACTTACCGACGGTAACGAATCTTAGTGAGGAGGTCGTGTTTATTACTTTCTTGATAAGCTTCATTTCTCCGGAACTACTTTGAATCTCAGCTTTATCATGCAAAGACACCAACTTAAATCAGGGTATTATTGTAGAGGCAAAGAACTACGAGTTAAACAGTAATTACTCGATACGCATCTACTTTACGCATCACATGTCAGCGAGACGCTTAACAATTTTTTTAGGAGCCTTCGTTTCTTTTCTAGTAAGAATATTTTCTCTCCATGTATACATATGTTTCTGATTGCTGTTTCCTCGAATCATATACCGGTCTCGTCGATGTTACTTCGTCAAGTGAATGTCCATCTCGATACCCTCATCCTTGTTCTTCACGGCATTTTTCTCGTTGAACAACTTCTGTAATTCTCGCTCAATCTCTTCGATCAACGCGTCGTACCCACAACTTTTCGACCGAACCCTGGCCTCGCGCAAGAGCCTCTCCGCCTTTTCGTATTGCGCAAGATGCAAGTTCACCACACCGAGCCCGTACGTCGCAAGTGCAACCGTCTCGCAAATGGTGACGTTGTCTTTGGCAATCTCTTGCGGCAATGTTTTGGATCCATTGATCACTGACTCGTAGGTGGCTATGACCATTTGAATAAGTTTCTCCCTATTGGCAACGATTTCCTCGTAAGCGTGTTTTTGGTGGTCGGGAACAGCCTCGAAGATTTTCTGCTTGAGCTCTTTGGCTTCTTGATCCAGAATGTCTAAGCCTTGAAGCGGATCATGAAGTGCCTTTACTTTATCATGGTCAACGCCTGCATTGGCGGCAAACTGTTTGCGAAAGGTTTGTTCCTCTGCCTGAAGCTGCTCTGCCTGGAAATAAAGGAGTGACGCGGTATTGCATTGGGACAAAAGCAATTTATCGGGTGAAACTCCCGCCACGAGCATCTTACTCGTCATCGAAACGCGAATACTACTTGCGGCCTTGATGTCACCGACAGATATACAAATGGCTGCCAAAAGATCCATGGCGTTGAAGAACTCTTCCGCAAAAGGTTCCCAAGCTTCAGGATTAGTCTGGATAACGAGAAGATCCGAGTCCTTCTCCTTTTTGAACGCGTTGACCAGCTCTTGTTCGGTCCCGATACCACCCAACAGGTTCGGAAAGTCCAACATTTCCTTCTTCAATGATTTTCCAAGAAGATCACCTGGTGCAAGCAAGGACACGGGTTCAGACGCGAGACCCATTTTCCTGTTGGCTTCTTCTTGCGCTATGAGCAAGTGTGTGATCAAGATGGCCTTGCAAAGCAGAGGATTTTCTCGATTGAGTTCCACCAACTTGAGAGCAATCCGCAAATCCTTCTGAATGAGGTGTCCGCGATGGCCCGTACTCTTGATTCGCGCTTCACGGGCGCTTCCTGGCGGTGCTTTAAGCACAGATAAATAAAGTGTTGCTATCTCGTTGTAGACAAACGAGGCCTCTTCGGGCATGTCCAAGCGCTCGTACATCTCTCCGATCTTGAGCTGTATCCCGGTATATTCATCGGATAGTCTATCCATGTTTGAATCTCGGCATTCCTCAAGCGCTTCAAGATAGTGCTTTAGCGCTAGCTGATAATCTTTTTCTCCCTTATCGGATTCGGCCCATAAACCTTTACGCAAGATCTTAGCTACAGAGGAGGGGAAGGTGTGTTTGGGCCACCACATGTAGTAGGCAAACGCAGTAAAAGAAGCAAGGTATAGATTAATCGTTACAAATCTCTTGAATCGGGAAGGTGGCGGCTGATAACTGTGAAAATTCGAGTAATTATACGCCCTATCGAAGCCCGTTCGGCCCCATTTGGCACCGAGCTTGAAAAACTGCCGACAATTCCTCGGACTTCCTCGAAACATTATCTGGATGTATTTGTGTGTAATAAGAGAGTTATTCGGCTAGAAGGCCCTGGTCGAAATCCACAGAATCTCCCTCAATGCTGTGCCATATATGGTGCACGGATGTGAAGTAAGGCGTTTAATAAAACATTCAAGTATTTCCTTTAAAGTAAGAAAGTCGTCTTGAAGAGAAAAGAGATTTATTTCTTCACATGCTCAAAAATGCTTTTCCATTCTCCTCGCAAACTTTCGACTTTGACTTGAAGTCCGGAACTTTCCCGTGTAATGTGCACTCGCAAATCTGAACCCTATGTGCCATGAGGTGCTGATTCTATTGTCTATATGTTGTTTCAGCATGTTGGATATATCAGTAATAGGTAATTTTTCAAGGTGGGTGCAGTATTGTTTCCAAAAAGTGACTAAGTGATGAGAACTTTCAGATTCATGGCCTACGGTGCTCATATTTCTTGCCGCAACTGTACGTCAGGTAGTGCTCGCATTTAATTAGGTCAAGACTTTTCGGGGATGCGTCAAGCAATGTGACGGCCAAAATTAGCAAAACATTTCGACCGTTCCTGGAATTTGCCACTCATAGTATTTTTTCAAATTTTTTTGATGTGATTAGAGGTGCTTCAAAATTATTTAGGAGGCGAAAAATAAGATTTGCTTCTAGAAATTCTCCTTGTCAGTGCGCCCAATTCGGTTAGTTTCGTTATTGGCTAAATAATTAATGAAAGTTCCCGAGACCAATGTTATAAATAATTGACCAGCCTAATTTGAATGAACTATCTAATTCGCTGATAGTCATAAAACCACTGCAATATACAGTACCCAAGTTGAATGATGAAATGCTTCATTTTTGGACAAAAGCAGGTCGCCCCTAGCGCGGTAAGCTCTTTTACGAACAATTGTTCTGGACTCTAAAATTGCCCCTGCTGACTATAAGCTTTTTTTATTGAAGGTAACACATGAAAGCACGCTGTAGCTTGTGTTACCAGAGTCAAGAGAGATCTTTGCACAAAAGGTAAGAAAGCGACGATATTTACCATTTACATTTATTTCTTTCAAGAATTTTGATCCTTTTCTCAAGGTAGGGGTTGTTACAAGCCCAACGATTCGGATGCGGTAAAAGAATTGCGACCTTCAAGCTCCGGTAGTGACCTTGAGGTGTGAAAAAACTGGTGCATTCTTTGAATCTTCTCGAACTGTTTCCTTTCAAGTGAGAAGGATGCTACGCTTCTTAAAACGCCACAGATTCAATTTTGACGTGATTTCCTTTAGGCTTCGAATTTCACTTAATCTGAGCCTTTTATGGAATATATCCAGTAATTTATAGGGCGTTTGCCATAAAGTAGAATACCATTATTTCCTGAAAAAATTTAATTCAATTAGCTGATAACGTTATAGATATATTAGTAGCCTTAATCTCTCCATTTTTGCAAGCCTGCCCACAGCGCGTATGTCGAGCGACGCGCGAGCTGCCCTTCCCGACTTTTCTTTCGACTAGCCCAATATACGAGTTGACAGCGTGCCTAAATGTCAAACATTTTCGATCTTTTCAATCCCCCTCCAAGTAGAGATCTCTCTACCGAGGAGTGTCTAGGGTGCACGATGGTCCAGCTGGTTTCGTGTTTTGGCGGAGCCGGCTATTTTCTCTCCCCATTGCCATTCAAAGATAAAAGTGGTTTAATCGACTTGAAGAAGCATCCCGTATGGTTTCAACGAGGAATTCGTGGCGCGGGAGTTGTCTTAATTGGGCTTGGTTTACATAGGCTAGGCGAAGTATATCGGATATACCACAATCGAGAAAGATGAGCATGACAGTACCCTGGGTGAGATCTCATGTAGCCCGTCTTGCTTTTAGTTCGCTCATTTTGTGACCAACAAATTTTACGAAGTGGGACAGTCTCACTTCATTGCCGAAATCGCTCGCATACTACTTCACGAGCAACCAGAAAATGAAAGTGTTTGGCTTAAAAGCAAAGGTTTGTTCGAATGATTTAAGGCATACGCGATTAAACAGCGAGTTTGTCAAGGACTATAGATTTGAAGGAGTGCCGCTCCGGTCACCAAAGGCAAATCCTTTAATTGTACATACATCTCGAAGAATTCATTCGAAGTTCGTTACTTGTAGCTCGGGTAAACTTCCCAAACGCCAAACGGCAAAAGGATATTGAAAATTTCAGACGTGCGCCACGCCGCTTGGACCTTCCTGTCTCGAACAATGGGGCGCGCAATGCGAATGTGGGCCAAGAGAGCGCGTTTCAAAAGCCCCGCTAATTTAGGCCATTGTTTCACCTTTTCAACAACAGTGGCTTAATTTTGTGCTCAAGTAGATGGGTTTGTATACGGCCCTCTTAGGCAGTGAGATGAGGCATGCCTTCTTTTCTTGTGGCAAGGGCGCACAATGGCATCGCTGCTCGGAAATCCTTAGTGGGGTATACGAAAATTCCGATTTAAAGTTTGTAGTTCGATCAAGCTGTAGCTCGGCTAATATTATTCAAATTCGTCAGCAAGAAAAAATCAATCTTTTTTCCTGGCATTGTTCCCGAATTTTCACGAACCAGTCAAATCATGAGCTGTCGCGCGTGCGCCCTCGCCCCCGCACAGACATAATGGAATGTCGCGAGCGTTGCTTCCTGTCCCCAGCCCTCGTTTCATGTCCATCCAGCAAGAAAAAATATATCGTTAGAGTCGCCACGATAGCGCTGAAAAAGGAGAGAGAAGAAAAGGTTATACAATTTCGAATATGTAAAAAAATACGCTTTCCCTCCTGAATTTATTGGGTATTAAATGCTTGACAGCGCAATGGAAACTTGTTTAGAGGCGACATGCATATCATGGAGCAGACCCTTGGGGTTTGCGGTTCTAGCGTCCACGCGGCTCGACGCGCGACAATGGTTTGCACATAAATTTTGCTGGACAAAGACACTGCCTCCACGTCTAAAAAAAGTTCTCCCGCCGTTCGCCATTATTTGTGGGACAAAAAACGTTTCACAATCAATCCCGACTCGAACGATTTAAATTCTCCGTTGAAACGCTTATCAAACTAAAATAAGATCATCGACTGCCATATGCATAGCGTGCGTAGACCCCCGCCGCGAAAAATGTTGAAAATTTTTGAGACCGTGCGCTATCTCCGCGGAAAGGTTTCTGTGCCCTAAACTATACAGTCGAGCCTTCTTGCGACACGCTTTTTCCGGCATGTATCCGGACGTGCTCTAATTGCGCAATCATGTGAGATCCTGTTTACCTACGCTGGTCCTGCGCAAAATCTCACTTTTCGCATACTCAGGTACCGTTGAGGAAGGATGTCTGCGAGCTGACGTATATATGGCTTTCGTTGCTGCATGCGGTGCCTGCTGCCCAATTTTTTTTTCCTGATTTCTTAAAGCCATTCAGCATTAATTTCCCCACCCCAGTCATTATACAAAAAACATAGCCGAACCACGTTCACTCGTTTTCTCTTCTTTTTTCCAGATCTGCATGAATCTATCATCTCGAATCTTGCCGTTGACTGCTTAGTTTTCCATAGACCAAATTCGTGGCTAGTGACTCACCTCTAGACTTTTTCCAAGGCTGCTTACATTCCTTCTCTTCATATTTTCACTCGCTTATGACAGTCTTGCTTGAAAACTTTCACTTTTCATAACACGCAAAGTTTAATTTCTCCAAAATTGCCAATCTTACAAACCACGCTAAACATGGAGCAATCTTTCACGGTGGATTCCGTTGATCAGCGGCAAGCTGGTCCACAAATACGAAGAGGTCTTCTGGGGGAAGACTCCGATTTGTTTCGTCCGCAGTCTTCCTTAGACCTAAAGTATCCGTTTCCTCAAACTCACCTCTTTGCCCCGAGTCTGGCTATACGAGGAGGTCCTGTGAAACCGCAAGACATGGCGCAGCATGATAACCATGTACCGCCGGAACTCGGGATATCAGATCAGCGCTTTCCCACCCAGGAGCCACCTTCTCGTGATCCCGATGCTAGAGGCTTTAAAGCTGGGTATGGTTACCCAATTGCCCAAACATCAGGACCTTCTCTCACGAGCATCGGTTCGGCCCCCGTTGCCGGGATGAGTTTTAGTCATGGCCCCGCTCCTGGATTGACCTTTGCGAATTCGAATGGGGCGGGTGCCCCTTTCAATGGGGTTTATCTTCCGCCTGCTGCGCCACCTCCCCGGCCTTCTCGCAAAGAGGTTCTTAGTCTCTTGCCCTCCATTCCTCCGTTTTCTGGTGAGGCGGATATGAATCATTCCGCCAAAGAGAATGTCGTGACGAAGTGCTCACGATGCAAGAAAGATTTTATACAGAAACTACCTCACTCTGAGCCGGCGAAAAACGGCAAGCAAGCCGAGCCCAAGTTGTTCAAATTGTGTCTTCACTGTAGAGATTTGCAACGCCAAAGATCTCGGCGCTGGCAAAAGAAAACAAAGGACAAGCAAGGCGCGTGCCGACGGTGCGGAGGTCCGATACCTGCTGACGAGCAGCGGTTCGTATTGTGTCCGCAGTGTCGAAAAAGCCTTCGAGTTCGCAAAGCCAACCGTGCTGCACAGGGGAGGTGCGTTCATTGTTCTGGGCCTATATCAGCACCATCGAAAAAGGACGAATTATCCCAGGAGGGAGATTCATCAGAGGAGCTGGAGAGTCGACGATCCTCTATCCCAGGCAACGGGGCGTTCAAAGTCTGTCAACGGTGCCGAGAAAATGACAAAATCAGGAGAACAAATTTGGAGCGGATGGGCAATTGCAATCGTTGTGCTCAGGCGCTATCTCCCGAGGAGCATGGGAAACATAAGGTTTGTTTCCCTTGCCGTCAAAAGAAAAAAAAACAAGGTACAATGACACCCTTGAGTGCCGATGCAATCACGGAGCCCTTTTCCTTACCTTCAGCACACGTACTGGCACATCAGGGCTCTTTGGTATCGCTGGGACCCATACCGTATCAGATCCCTCTCCCATTACAAACATACGCTGGATCTTTGGCCCCTCCGTCGGTGCACTCTGTACCAAGTTCTCAGCAAATGCATTTGTCTCAGGGACCTCAGGGAACGCTCATGCCTGAGGCGCAGCAGAATGTGACTGTGGCCCCAATGAATTACGCACAGATGGACCAAAGCGCCATGCTAGCACATTCGGGAATGAATGGGTACGGAGTTGCAGTAGGAGGGCATATGGGACCTCAAGAAATGCCCGTTGGCTACAATCAGCAAATGCAACCTTTGGTTCAAGGCGCTATTGCACAGCTTCCGCAGTTGCAACCACAGATGGATCAAAACTCCCAGCAGCAATATCTTGGCTACCAAACAGGTAACCGCGCGGGGACGTCGTACCCTGGGAACCGTTTGTAATTGTAATTAGTATAACACAGGGCGTTCTTTGAAGTATTCAAGATCATTTGGTCGCGGCAATATTTTGGGTTCTTGAGTACATGAGTGGGGAAAATGAAATAATTCATATGTGGCCCAATTTCACGACAAACTTCAGCGTAAAATCTTTATTTATCGTGATATTATACATGACCAGTTTTTATTATTTGCATCCGCAAGACCAAACTTCCTTTGAAAGCGCGAAGGGCAAGTGGTGTCAAAATTGGAACAATGCGATAGGGGATGCATCAAACAATAGAAGCCCGCATGGCAACCACGCCGTCTTGGCCTCGGCCGTTCCCCTCGTGCACCGCGTGCATCATGTGCATGTTCTGAACCCTGGGCGCGAAGCTTTTGTTAAAGAATAATAGTCTCCTCCTTTGGTGGGGGTGCCGCACGTCACGGGCCCTGTGCTAAGCGAGCTTTTCACCACCTACCACCCCCCCCCCCGGGGTACCGAGAAAACAAACCTTTTCGGGCAGCCCTGTCATCAATGGCCAGGTTGATGGCTGCGTCGGCTAATTTTTGCAACAGAAAAAGGAAACGAATATGGGGTCTTTACACGAATCTTGGCCGGTTATAAAGCGTAGATCGTATCACTTATTCAATTCATGGGACAATAAGTCATTCAGTAAAAAATGCTGAGCTTGCTTTTCTTATACCTTCAATCGATTGATTGTTCTTTTGCGTGATTCCAAGTTGAGGGTAGTGATTCAGAGAGACACAGCAATTTCAGCACACGACTTCATTGATCTTTTGCGAACCGTTGTGAAGGGCAGATGACAAGACTGTCTGAACTTTTTGTGAAGCTATTTTTCCCATATTTCTTCCCATGCAATATTCGCAGGGAACGAGACATTTGTCACAAATTCCGGCGTCAGGATGCTGACTTCGAGCGCAAGCCAGTTAAAAATTATGAGTAGAGTAGAGTAAAAACCAAATCGCTTTAGCGCACCAGTGTAGTGCTCCAGGTAATCTACGAGGTTGCTTTTCATCAAATATGGCAATTTCCTACAACAAATAACATGATTTGAGAAAATTGGAATTACCCTCGTGCCCGCACAGAACCTGTTCCATTTCGTGCGATCGCTGTGTATTTGCGCGGCAAAGTCAGTCAGGTCAACTCAATTATTATCATAAATTATTTGATGTGGTCTTCTTTTAAAATTGACAACATTTGATCAAATTCTAAAGTTTCTTTGCGGAACGTTAAACGTGAAACTGGGGATAGAGCGTTTAAATCTCTGGGGCGATCCCGCACTCCGCGCACGCAGTCAGTGCCGATCGCCACGATAGTCTGAAGCCCAGATCTTTAAGTCGATCTTCCCTGGTATCCAACTTGCGGACCTCGTAAATCTGTGCGTCATTTCTGGGTGATAAGAACTGCTCTCGAAATTGTTCTGATTTCTTTTCGCAGATCACCTATGCAATTCATCAACAAAACACTCTTGACTTAACCGCCATTAATTCTAGGTATCGCTTAAGTACTCCGCACAAGTTCAACGCATAAAGTCCTTCGAAATGGCCCAGGAATTTACATTGTTCAACCGAAATGAGTCAGCTTCCTCCATTTCATCGACCAAGGACAAAGAACTACCGCCCATTCCGGTATTCAACGAGCCCCTCGTCCCACCCAGATCGCTTAATCGCAAGAACATCAAACAATTATCGTTCAATACACTGGTCACCAATACACCGCAAGTACAAACTCCAGAATATGATAATGAAGAAAACCGTCTTGCCGCGTTGAAAAACAGGCCGAAGAAGAGACTTAATCGGCCAGCTCCGTTGTTGAACATCGGTCAGCCGCCGCCGCAAACATCTCCGCAACATATAATCGATTCATTCAATGATTTGGACTTATCTGCTCAAAATATTCCAGAACCCGCGTCTCTCTTGGCCACCAAACAACGGAAGCGCCGTACTGTCATCTCGTCGATTTCTCCAACGAAACTGCCCCTCGACGGGCGAAACATGGTTATCTCAGAAAGTCCCGGCCAAAACGTAGTTACCCTGGAAGTAAGGAACAGTGTCTCCAAACCTTCGACGCCCGTGTCCTCTACCCTGGCAGCATTGAATTTACGAGACGATGACTTGGTTCATTTAAAGGATTTGGGTTCAGGAAACTCGGGTGTTGTGCTGAAAGTGTTGCACATTCCTCTGCAAAAAACCATGGCCCGCAAAGTGGTTCTCGTGGACTCGAAACAAGCCGTGCAAACTCAGATAATACGGGAATTGCGCATAATGCATGAGTGCCGCTCGCCCTACATTATAGAATTCTACGGCGCATTTCTACGATCTAACAATTCGATCGTGCTATGTATGGAATACTGTAATTGTGGGGCTTTGGACCGCATCGCGCTGCTATGCGAGTTCCGGCAATTCCCCCTGTTTGTTTTAAAGAAACTACTGTTTCTGATTCTCAGTGGCTTGACTTATCTCTACCAAACACATAAGATCATACATCGTGACATCAAACCATCGAACGTGTTGATGTCCCATCGAGGAGAATTCAAACTTTGTGACTTTGGTGTCTCGCGTGAGCTCAATAATTCTATCGCCATGGCTGATACTTTTGTGGGAACTTCAACATACATGTCTCCCGAAAGGATTCAGGGCCTCACGTACGGCATCAAGTCCGATGTGTGGTCCATGGGACTCATGCTTCTCGAGTTGGCCTCCGGTCGGCCTATCTGGAGCGACGAGTACGATACCTCAGAATCAGGCGAGGGCTGCAGAAGTGCTTGCCCCGAGGGAATTCTCGACTTGCTTCAGCGGATTGTCAACGAGAATTCACCATCCTTGCGTAATCGGACAAACCCTATTGACGGTCTCAAGTATGATACCAGTTTGTGCACATTTATTGATTATTGTCTCGTGAAAGACGAGAAGTTGAGAAAGCCTCCTCAAGAATTATTACAGGATACATTTCTCGACGGGGTGGAGCAGGGTATCTGTGATAAGGACATGAAGCTGTGGGCCAAAATGATCCGCAAGCGTCATAAGGATGCCACCGACAAAGAATAAATTCAACGTATGCATCGATTTGTGTAAACCCTGTCTATATGAGGTTAACTTACGGTCACTAAGAGCGCGAGACTTTCTCGATGTTTCTAAACACCTAATGCATTCATTTCCACGTGACTGCACACGAAATTGTCTTTCCTATTGTACAGCATATCTTAAACGCAGTCAGTGTGGTGTCAGTAATCAGATTTCCGAAGCGGCAAGAGCATTCGAGATAATGACGAGCTTCATACTCATGAATCAACTCGGAGTCGCGGTTGCTAGGCTTCTTCAAAATTCCAGCTGCATCTACATTGAAGTCGCCTACTTTTCACAAAAGGTACTCTTCTAATATATCTTAGCCAGATTTTATAAAGAAGAAGACTTTCGATGTAATTCAGTTCTATCACGATTGTCGATTTTCAATAACATTATTATCAAATTCTGCAAAACCTTGTCTCCTCGAATTCATTTGTCGGTAATAACGCAATTTTCCCGGACTTTTGCTTCAGTTTTTAGAGCTTGAAGTGAATTTTCTTGAAACAAATTCAAAGAGATAACTACGGCTAGATTGTTCTGAAGAGTCCTTTTAAGGACGAGAACTCGAGTGAAAGCACGTCAGTTCCAGCTCTACTCTAGTCAAATGAAGTACAAAGTACGTGTACGTGTTCGAAAATTCGTCGTTAGTTGACCCGACAGCAATGATGACAAAGCCACCAGCTCGGAAACATCCGCAGGAATGACGAGCAAAAAATTGGTGTGTCCTATTTTGTTGATGTTATACATGAGTCGATGATTGAATAGAGCTGATCTGTTGTCAATGCGAGAATCTCAAAGAATTGCCAAGTGGGCGATGATCTCATCGTAAGGACGTTCTGACTAGGCAGGTAATTATGAAATAGCTTCGAGTATCAGACGAGCGCCACCCGGGCGCTTCCCGAATGTTGCCTGTGAACATTGACAGGATAAATTACATATTCTTAAGCTAGGGCAAGACTTTCATTCATTTTTTTTCTCTATGTAGAGCACAAAGTCCTTGGGAAAGGACGCAATATTCTGAGTTGCGCTGCTTACCATTTTGCGTTAATTTAGTGTTTGGTGCACTCGAATGGTAACCAATCAGAAGCAGGTATCTTTATTTCCTGTCGAGCTTTCAGAAAAATCATTTAGGAACACATGTATACCATTTGGATTCTCTCACATAGCAACTCGCCAAATCTGGCAATACTTCAATTTGAGGTTATTGATGTTTGATTGAAGTGGATCTCGACAGAATACGAGAACCGGGGTGCTCGAAGCTTGTACTCCGTACAACTTTCCGGTGAGTAGTAAAGATAAAGCGTTATATTCGTTCAATTTATTTGCTATCTCGGTTGGTCTACTTGGAGATCGTGCCCAACTTTTTACACTTTGAATATAAAACCCTGAGCTCATCGGCCTCTCCGCTTTGTTATCGTTACTTTTTTGTTCCATTCGTGCGAGCTAACCTTTCCTCTTCCTCCAAAATCAGGAGTTTCATCGCTTCTGCAATCATTTTATCCTCGAGATTCGCGTAATACTCTGAATTTTGAGCCTGTGCTCCCGTGGAGGTCAGGGCGCCATCATTAATCATAAGATTGGATGCATGGATGGCACTAGCGGCGGCCGCCTTTCTGGCTAATCTGCTTTTCGCGGAAGCAAGCCTCTGCTCCCACCCAGGGCGAATCAAATCAGTCGTGATTACCAAGTCTGAACTAGCTTCCAAAGAAGACCTGCGTCTTGGTCCAAAGGATTCTTTATTAGCCGGCCTCGAGAGAAATTCGGACTTGTCTGAAAATTCGACCGCGCAACTGCTGTCTTCTTGTTTCGAAACGGATGATCGCTTTCGGCGATACTGACTGGGCTTTACTGGAGATCCAAAGCCGACCTTTACATCTACGGGCGCATCATACGTGACACCAAAGTTCGCCATGGCACAGAAGGGACAATTTGCTGACTCTGAAATGAGTGTGTGGGGTAGTTCGTTTGCTTCAGTTTGGCCTGCCTCATCATGAGGAGGGTGTGGCTCAAGCCGCTTGATCTGCACGAAGCATTCTGTACAAATGGGCTGCTGACAGCACCGACTGTAGTTGAGTGGGGTGGGGAAATAGAGAAAGCAGATTGGACACTCAGCGGCATCTCCGTAGAGTTTGATGATCAAGTCCGACGAGGCAAGTTCGTCGTCCCCGCCGGTCCCTCGTCCATTTTTGGTGCTTGCTTCGAAATATTCATTTTCACACACTTTCTGCTCCTCTTTTACACGAGCGAGCATCTCCGCCACGCGTTTCTTCTGTTCTTGGCGCTTGAGATGGTTCTGTGTTTTGTGGATCTTGTGGTCATCAACGTCCTCGGCATCGTCCTCCTCGGAGTACGCTGAGTCCAATGCATGGAGAGGAATTTGTCTCACCAAAGTGACAATCTCGTCCTCCGTCCAACTGTCATCGAAATCCTGAAGTGGTGTATAGAAGGGCGCTAGCCTTCGCTTCAATATGAGCTCGCGCACAATCTGAGTATGGTAATCTAGATTCAGTTTGTACGTTCCGTAAGGTGCCAAATAGCCGCCATCTACGTTCTCGCGAAATCGCACCACAAGGTCGCGTGCGTGCTTTTCCTTGGCCCGAAGTTTCTCCTCGGTCTTGCCTGTAGCTTTGCTCGATACTCCCAGGGAGGACAGAAGAGTGTGACGGCGAGAACTTCTGGGACCGGAACCGGAAAAATGCCCTTGTCCGATTTGTGAAAGAGACGACGATCTGGGCCGTTCCTCTTTCGTCGGTGTGTTACCCATTCTTTCTTTTGTGACGCACGTATATGCTTTGATTGTGTTCGCTTTCGGCGTTCAGAATAATTTATATCCGAGCTTGTCTCCGAAACACAAATATATTTCGGCCAGAAGGATGAAGAATGGAGAAGCGGGGTCGCCGGAGTGCAAGCTAGGGTTCGAATTATTGCTTTTTTCGTACAAGCCTCTGTTTGCCGCGGTGTTCAGATAACGGGTCAGTCTAAAAGCTATAAATTTAAAGAAAGTACGAGGCCGCTTGATCTATGGTCAGCCGATCAGTTTTACGAAATGGCAAAAGTGTGCCTACAGCCACTCACTCACTCGAGGGCAATCTCCTGCACCGTGGAGACTCGCGCGAGTGACGGTCACAATCATGGTGAATCTGGTGGCCCACCGCCGAAAATTGCCGACCGCAGCACCTCCTCACCACAGATCTGAATATCTCGATTTTCGAGGGTTCGAGGGTCACGGATCTGAAAATTTCCGATTTCGAGGGGCTTATCTTCTAAATAGATTAAATACGTTTATGTAAATAATTTACCGATACGTGCAACTTTCTCAATAATATAGCTGTTCGGCTTCTCGGCTGCGATTGCGACGAGCCGACGCCGGGCCGCACCGAGTGAGCCCGAGCGCACTCGATTTAATCGCACGCTAGCAGTCATAATTCTTTAAGTTAAAAAGTCGTTTTTCCGTACTTGTACCCAAAAAACGTTTCCATAATAATGTGTCTATAAAATTACCTACCTTGTCAAGCCAACCCCAAATCCCACCGCTATCATCGCTAGCACTACGAGAATCCACACCAAGCCCAAAATCAAGCTGGCGGTTTTTTGCACCCGTGTGTATTTGCGTTGGAAGCGCCAGTTCACCAGCAATGTCTTTTCATCAAGCACCAAGTGCCCATCTGAGGCACGCAGAAATCCTCCACGATCGAAAACTCCCAACGGTAGAAGAAAAAACACCGGCACGGCCACGAGCGCAAAGGTCATCATGGTGATCCACTTTGACCACGGCATGGCGAGCTGTTTCTCTTCCTGCGGGTGAGACGAGACGCTGAAATCCTCTTCCGTGAATATTGATCCGTGGTGTTCGTGTTGATTAGTTGTGTCACGTGTAATCGATGGTGCAGGAGACGGAATCAACGGCGCCGTAAATGCTCTACCGCCCGCAGCAGATTGTGGACCGAAAACGTTGATTTTCTCTGAACTTTCTTCCGCAGCAGAGGACGCGGCGTGACTTGCCCCTTTTGTACGACTTTCACTTTCAAGTCCCATGACTTCGTCCTCCAAAATGATTTGACTGAGGTTGCTGAAAACCCCAGGCGAGGACAAATTAGCACCAAGACTCTCGGTATTCCGCGTAGACCCGCTATTGGTCAGAGAGTTGCCAAACATAAACAGATTGTTGGCCAGCAGGCCATTACTGGAGCGCATGGAAGAGGTGCGTCTTGGTCTCAGTTCACGAGGCAGGCCCGACGTTAAATTGAGACTTGCACTGCGCGTAATATTCTCTGCCGTCATCATCAGGCCAGCTGAATGACTTCCGCTGCTAGTCGTCTTGGAATGGGATCGGGAACTCGGACTCGACACTGTCAGCACAGAAATCCGGCGAGCAAGGCTGGTTCCGTCACGCAATTGGACAGGAATTGCTGTGGGGAGTCTGGACGTCTGTGCCTTTGTCATGTGCGGAGGCTTGTCATAAACCGACCATCTCGAATGCGGGCTATTCTTATCTTGCACTGTATATACCATCACTGGCAATTCCGTTTCCAAATCGACACCCGCGATGAGGGTTTGCAAGGCGAGCTCAGAAGTTACGGAATTTCTGTTACTGCTATGCGCACTACGTGGTAATACAATATCCAATCGACTGAGTAACTCACCGCTAGAAAGCGAAAGATCGGTCAACTGCATTTGTGAAGTTTCATCTCCTTCTTCGACAAAGTCCATGACTTGCGTGGAGGTGTTTTCTGTTGGACTCATCACGTGCAAATCCACCATTGGTGATAAATTAGGCTCGGGAAGCTGTACGCTTTCGTGGTCATGTGAAAGTTTGGAAAATGGACGGATGGTTGATTGGGAAATTCGGTCTACAACTCGGGACGCTTCGCGTGTTTGTCTATCTTGGTCTTCATCCAGTATGATTAATGACCCGCTTCGCTCGGATTTTGTGGCTCTTTTTGTTTCTTTATTATCAAATGAGTCCTCAGAGCTGATCTCGAATTCCTCATTGAATCGAAAGCTTTGTGTTCGAGCTTCATACTCCTGAATCACCGAGTATATCGATTCGGCGGTCTGTACTTCCTCGTCAGTATAATTCAGGTCATGTGACGATTCTGAGTCTGCAAAGTCTTCTACCCGCACGGGTTCCCCACCTAACTTCGCTGCTGATGTGTGCAGAGAAAATGATACCTTTGAGTCATTAAGATGACCAGAAAAAATATGTCTGGTTTGGTCAGCGCCTCGCGATGAAGACGTTCGGTGAAGTAGCTTCGAAAGTGACCGTCGTGTCGATCGCTGTGATGGTTTCCCCTCTATATTTTTGGTTTGCTTCATTTTATCTTTTTTGTCTTATTCCGCATCAACTTGTGTAGGCACCGGTGGAATGACAGGGTGAAATGATGGTCGGGCGAGAAATTCGAGTTCGATTTCTTAACAAAAGCTTTTTACAAGTAGTACCAATTTCTCTGATATTTTGAGCACCGACGATGAGGGGTACAGAACTCAAGCCCAGTTCAATGTATATGTACCTCGGGCTCGAAAAAGTTGTCTGCCAGACTCGTTCGGGCATGCATCCACCCTGCTTAGTTTACAATACGGCCCGATGCAGTAAATTGCACGCATATGCAGAGCGGGCATCAGTCACGTGATTGATTTGTCTCGTAATTGGAAGCTTTTTTCCCAATGCGGCAAATGTCAAGCGCTCCCGACCCGTCCTCGCGCGATAGTAGAGCAAGCAAAGCAGCATATGCATGAGCTATTTTTCATACATAGTCGCAAATTTATGACTTTTACTGATGTGGTAATTTATCAACTCATCTTATATTTTTTGTAGAATATGTTCACCCTAATCTCTCAAAATTTTTTTCCCACTGAGGAGATTGTAGTAAGCTCCCAAGGAGGCTTTCTTATCTCCTGTCATGTTCTCGAGATGTTATCTTAGATTTTCAGATTCGTTTTCGGGCTTTTAGCGACCTTGGCTTGCCTATGGTCATGTGAGTAGACCTTGTTAAAGGGATGCTCGCATTTCAAAAGGTGCTTGGCAAGTTATTTTAGAAAAACACAGGTAGACGAAACACCTGCGTAAACTGAGTATACTACGGTCTCAAAAGATTCTTGCACTGCAGCATGAACTGGAATTGCGGCCTCGAAAAACAGCTTGATGAAGAGCCGAGAAAAAACTTATTTGCAATATGAAAGAACTTTGATTTGGTCTTAAGAAAACCGCTCCTCAAGATAAAAGGGTTAAATTTTCGCAAAAGACATTTGAATTCTCTACGTAAGCAAAGTGCAATTGGTCTCTTGGTAATTTCTTTAGATCTACGTAGTACTGTACTCCAAGGAGAACACATTTTGAGAACTTCCATGGACAGTGTGATTGATTGCCTTGTGGCAGAATGCGATTAAAGACCTCAAACAACTTCATTGCTATTGAAACCTTTGTATTGAAACCAGAATAGCCCCAGCTCTAAGAAAACTTTGCAGATTCGTGCAGTCGTTGAATGCAAGCACAATCCACTTCACTCGGGCAGTTATATCAGCCACTTATACCGCACACTGAGAGGCGGGGTGGCGCAATGTATTTCTTATCCGTTGAAAACACCTGACCCTTACGGTTTTACAATGCTGAGATCCCTCTCATATTGCTTTCCATCCGAGGCATGAAAAAACCCTAAGCCATCCCTGTTTATTCTCACGGATTATAACAAATCCGGCATGGTTATCAAGTATCCCTTTCCAAATGCGTTTTATACTTCAAGCGACGCAGGAATAGTGAAAAATAGGCTCTTGCGCTTAAATCTCAATGGAATTTTGCAGAATATCGTTTGTAAGTCTCTTCAGCTTTCAAGCCCCTCGTTTCTGAAAAAAGCTCATTACCGAAGCCTGTTTCATTTTACGGTCAGACTTTTTGTTAGAATCCTTGGCAGCAACGTGTGCCCGTGCCGGCTTCTTTGGCTGTTCGCGTGTCTGAGCTTGCTGTTTGTACAGTGTGAAAAATCCGTCCGCATCAACTGTGGTCGCAGCAACGGGATCGTCCTTCTTTGTTGGAGCATTCTCCGAAGGGATGGACCTTGTCGAAAGCGAGTGCCAAATATCGCCTTCTGTTGCGGCTTTTTCTTCTTCGGCTTCTTCTTTACCCTCGGCCGACTTACTATCTTCCAATTCATTATCAGAATGACGAACAATGACCGGCTGGTCGCGGTCTTCCTCGTTTGTTTGTTCTTTCTCGTCATCATCAGTGAAGTCATCTAGAAACAAATCATTGAGCTCTGTTTGAGAAATAGCAGGCCTCGTCACAGGCGCAGGTTCCATTGGAACATCGTCTTCGTTCTCAATGTTGGACACCACTACCCTTTCCTTGGGATCCAGTTTATCTAACTTACGAGATTTGTATTCGTAGGCTGGTTTATCTTCAGATGGTCTTTTTTGGCTTTCCAGCGCTGATGCTGTAGAATTCTCACTTTTCCATGAAACATAAGACGACAATAACGACGCTTTTGCTTGGGGCTTGCGTGAAGTATAAGTCAACTTTGGTTTTTCCGGTTTGCTCGAGACTTCTTGTGCCGATTCTGAATTCTTGGGCTTCTTTGAAATATCGATATCTTTCGGTGCCCTCGTTTGCAGAGTTCTGGGGGCGGCAGCAGCAGCAGCGGCGGCGGTATGATTACCTTGCATGAGTTTCGGCCCCTCAATAACTCCCAACTGATGAAATTTGTTTAAATTCGTGAGGTCTGTTGGGCGTTTGCGCTCTTCGATTGCGATATTAGCCGGAGAAAAAGAATTACTATTTAGCAACAAACAGTATACGTGCACAGTGTTTATTGTATCAAATACCAGCTTGCTGTTTTCGTTCAAATCAGCTTCGTTCTCAAATATGCGTACGACATAATTGTCTTGACGCTTACCAGTGGCAACAAATGAAGCTGTCACACGGGATTTGTTAGCGTGCCAATAACTCAGGAGCATCATCTTTGACTTCGATACATGAATACCCAAATCTCGCGAGGCGGCACGGTATGTGACCGGATGACTCTCGAGGTTGGCCGAAATATATGCGATGTATTCCTCGGATATTTCTGTAGTCATTGGAAGAGCAAGGATTTGGAAGTCCTGAAATGATTGTTGATCTAGGAGGCTGGTAAGACGCGCCGAAAAAGCGGGCGCGTGAAGCTATGGCGACGCGCGCGGACTCGATCGGCGCGAAACTTCGACGTTAGCTTTTTTTGTCCAGTAATTATTCATCTCCCCATATAAGATTCGGTAAATTCTCGTTTCTTGTAGTCTTTTCTGCCAAAAACCTTCGTCAATAGTTTTCTTGAAAAGCAGCTTGAAGCCGGACGAATGTAGTTAAGAGGGAATGTACAGGAATTTTCAAAAAATGCAGGAGAATTTTGTCTCTTTAGTCACGTAACATTTGTGAATATCCCTCTTCATGAAGAGCCCACCGTCGTGGCGTGAATCACATCCGCTGGAGCTATGAGGCCATCCTTCGATGGTTCTTATCAGCATCTTGCCCTGCGGTTTCGCGGATGTCCACCTGGCGACGAGCAGAAAGTCGAGCGCATCTGGTGTTGATGATTGCGTCGAGGCACGCTCAAATCCTTATACAATGGCCTATTCTTGTAATAAATCGTCCGTTGTCAGAAACAAAACATCTCCCTTAGTGTATTAAATGTCCGATTGAAGAATGTTACATATGACCCGAATTAGCGGTGTGAGCCTTCTTTTCTGCATTGACTTCTACAAACGGACATTTATTACATAGAGAGAGATGATATACTCTCGACAACGGATCTTCTCAAGGATTGGCCAATATTAGCACCCAAAAGCGCGCGGCTGCGTGACGGGGGTAGATCTAAATTGCATACCCGCGAGATCATAGAGCAAAAATTTGTATTTGACGGAGGGTCTATAGCGTCAGCGGATGAGGATGACGCCGCAAAGCTGGTCTCACTGTCGATACAGATATTCGCAAAGGCTGCGTGACGAAGTAGTCAAAAATAGACCTGCTATTTGTGAAAAATCCTGTACATGATCTCTCCAGCTCGCTTTGGTTTGCTTACTATCTGCTATTTTTTGTGTGTATTCAAAGTACTACCCATCCAGTCCTTATATATTTGAAGTATGCCTTGAAATCAATCTGACGATGACTTTGGCAACTTCAAAGAGATGTATTACCAGCTTTCACATCCAGCAGCATCGCGTTCCTGATTTAGCCTTGATTGTCACTGCTTTACTTCGACTTTGAACGCGCAATTGAGACACGAATAAGCATTTTCGCCGTCGGGATATTTGCACTTGCCTTTGCTTTGCATCAATGCCCACTCACCCTTTGCTGGAATCTTCTTGCACTTGGAATTGAGGCATCTTACCGCGGTTTTCTTATAGCGTAGTCCACATGAATTGCAAAGCTGGCCCTCCAGCGTGCTCCATGATGGCCTCCAACATGGAGATTGATCAGATCCACACGAAATACAAGTTCGCGGTATTCCCTGTGAGACGCGCGGAGGAGACTTCATGAGGTCCGAGCGAGATTTGTCTTTCAAGCAGGGGGGCGTGATTGGAACAAAAGTTGTCTGCTGAACTGATTTGGGCAGCTTATAACTCACAGTCTCAAATATTGAGGATTCATAGTGACTGCTTTCGCGACTGTTATTTTGCGCTTGAGTTGAGGACTTGGACTTCAAATCGAATGAGTGATCGGGTGTGATGCAAGGGAACAGCGACACGGCAGGAATTTGGGATGAAGAGGGCGATGGCAAAAATTCGCTAGTGTTCTGTTCGAAGGCATAAGACGCGGTATGAGGTCTCGGAATCATTTCTGCATGGTGGTTCAGACGTGTATGCGAGATGCGTCCATGAGGATTTGGCGGCGAAACATTATGTTGAATATCCGACGCAGGTGTGGAAAGTCTCACTTCATTTGACGAAGTTGTCGATGCTGAGCCGGTTTTGTCAACGGAGTCTCGTGACCTTGAGAGCTGAACGAGTGACTGTGCCAATTCCAAATACTCCGGGAATCTTTCCAAATCGTGTAGATACGTTTGATTTAGGTATGTGTAGTTCGACTCATATGGGAAGTTGATTTTTCTCTGCTGAAGTTTTTGCAAGGCTTTAAAGCTTACGCGCGAATCAAAACAGGGTCTTCCCAGAGGATCACAATCCTTAGCAATGCTAAAGTTATCTATTGTTGCGTGTCTCTTGAAAGCACGATCTGTTTTCGGCGAAAGAATAGGTTCAAACTTTTGAATGGAGTCCAATAAACCATAACGCCAATTTTCGTCGTTGGGCTTGTATGTATCAAAATAGTCGAGAGATACTGTTGGCGGCTGTGCCTTGAATAATTGAATTCTTGCAGGAGCGAGTTCCGGCAGTGTATTAGAAGCAACTTCGCTCAATGCGTCCTTAATGCTGGGTAATACGACATTTCGTGGTGGCAACAAAAAAGAATGCTCGGGTACACCACACGACTTGCTGGGAAGTGACACCAAATTGGGCGATGATGGAGCAGTTTTGGGTCTTTTCAATGCTGGAAGATCAACACTTTCTTCCAATCCCAATCGATAATTGATGTCAGGACGAAAGCTTTCCTGAGAATATAATTCTGTCTGGTCGCTATGCGACCTTCTCTTTCGCAGAAAGTTATACATTTCTCGCAGCAGGTAACTAGTGGGCGATACGGAGCGCATTATCCGAGTGTTTGTGCGTGGTCTGAATTGCGAGAGAAGCTCATTAAACGATGAAGTCTTTCTGTGATGAGATGCGGTGGTAAAAGGAGAGTTGAGCTGGTTCGTGCACATAGGCGATTGTATAATACTCATCTCTTTGCTCTATTATTTGAAGGATGTCTGCGCTTTTTGGTGCCAAAGTATGTGATTAATTTCCTGTATTCAATTGTTCGGTATCGAAAGTTCTTGGAACTAGTAAGTGAGGTTTCCGAAAAAAGAAAGCCCTTTCTTTCTTAGCACGTACGGAGGAACACCGAAAAGTATCCTGCAATAAAACGGATAGGCTGACAGTTCTTCTCGTCAAGATGATAATGCTGATAATGTCCGGCGTGACTCGCAAACGGAATGAAGATTTGTATCTGCAAAGTGCTGAAGAAATTGAGTAAAAACAATGCCAGGTTTGAATGCGCGATTCTGTGCCCAGGAAAGTTTCGAAGTGTCCAATTGTTGTTGTTTAAGTGGTGAATCCTCGATTTGCGAGATCTGGCGTTTTTTTCCTAATTGATCCTAGCGAGATAAGGCAATTCTATGCGGCGCAAATGCAGGTGCGGCGTCGGTTCCGATCTTGACGGCTGAGGATACACGACAAGAATGAAGATGACACTGTATAGAGCTTATGTAACCGCTCAGATTTCACAATTGATTGTCAGAACCGCTTGGATATTAAACAAATCGGGCTGTCAAATGAGCTGCGAGAACACCAAGAAGTAGTCGAGCTCCGGAAAAAAACAGGAACCTAAAATTAAATGAGGTCCAACGGTCGAATTGATAGGTGAATGAATGACGGAATCTGTAACTTGAAAGTAACAATGATTCGTGAGTGAAGAATATGGTGTAAAAAGGAAAGTGATGCGAATAACTGTCAAAAAAAGTGCATTGCGCAAATCGCGGGGAATGCCATATAAATATGAGGATGGAAGCGGCGAGAGGAATTTTGTCCAGATCAGGAATGATTTTCTTACATGCAGGTGCAAATAAGCGCCGCAGGATGTGCTGAACTTGCGGAGCGCATTTTCGGTGTGGACCTTGCCATAAAAGATTGATATGATCCCCGAAGTCTCCCTGCTGAGAAAAGCCCCGTTACATGCTGGCTTCGTCGCCGCACCTTCCGTATTGGTTAGATCAGTCTGCATATAGTTGCGACACGCGCGCACAGGTGGCTGGCTGTTTCCAAACCGAGAAATGGGCGTGAATACACGATATGATTTAAGTCGTTTTTACTTGATTAGTCTGCGACTTGATCTGATCCCTATCTGATCTATGCTGGCTCAATGTTCAAGTTCAGGCAAGTAGAGTCGAACCGCAATCGATGAACGTCATCTTGAATAGTGCTTTAATCACGTGATGAAACAGGTGAGATTAAGTGAAAGGTCGAGAGCTCCACACAGTGCGTCAAATATTATATAATAACGTTACCGACTAATGAGTAAAAGTATTTTTAAATGTCGCGATATTTTTAGTTTTAACGCATAAGTCCTATAAAGTACTTAATATATGGCGCGCACTGGCTTCACTCAGTCATATAGACGTATCAGCTTTCGTGAATGTTACAACGTTCTTAAAAATGTGTTTGAAAGTATTTACATTTACTCACCTTGATACCATATTGTTGTTCTTTTAGCGTTTGAAACTCGCGCGTGAGTTGGCAAAAAAATTGTTTGTCCTATGAAAAGGGTCGGAGTTACTTTCAGTAGAGGTTTTCTTTACATCATGTGAATCGAAACTTGGCCTTTACGGAATTACCGCTAGTGATTCGGACTTTATCGTATTTCTATATGAGAACGAAAAGGATGGAGCGCAATGGCATTCTCAAAAACGTCTCATGTATTTTAAACTTGTCTTTCTATGGACAAAAGAGTTAATCACTCCTAATTGTTTTTCTTTTCCTCAACTTTCCTTTCAGCGTCTCCAGCTAATATTCCGCCGGCCACTCCACCAGCTATGTGACCCCCATTCCCCAAATGAAGTTTGTCGGCAACCTTGTTTCCTCCAACGGATCCGGCAACTCCTACAGCAATATCTTTGATCGTTCCAGACATTCCAATCAATTATAAAACGGTTTTAAAAGAAATCTTTTTGGTTCGAGGTCCAATATACGTCTTTTCTTGAATTCTGCCGCAGGTGAATGGCGAATGTAGCTCTTTATATAACCTAATTCTATGATTGCTGCAATTATGAGCCCTGCGCAAGAGGCGAATGGAGAATGAGACGTGCGTGAGGGGTCAATTTACTCAATGCTTGCGGTGCTCCACATTACCCCAGTTTTTTTTTTTTTTCTGTAGGATCACCTGCTGGAGTTGCGAGCACCTGCAATTTCAAACTCGAATTGAGGTGATATTTTAGACTGAATTTGGTATTCCGAAAGTTGCTGCGCACAGAAGAATGAAAACTTAATAAGATCTGGAATGGCTACATCATTCAGGAGGGAACAATATCGTAGGAGCCTGTTTTTTGCTAGGCGTAATACACTAGGTCATTCAGACTATGCTTTGGTCGATTGTGAATTCTCGCCTACAAAAAAAAGATTTTGTTCGATAGACACCCTCTGCAATGACACACAGTGCTTGGCAAAGGAAATGTCTGCCTTTCATTGATGTTTGTTTGACTCAAATATTTCAAGTCGCGATATACACTCCATGAAACAGAACAAAAGAAATTCGATTTCATCTCTGTTTTCGAATTGGGGGGCTTCTTGCTGGCAGATTTACCCGACGAGATTATCACACGGAAGGCTGCTAAAAAGGAAGAGAATTGAGCATTTATGAAAATATTTACTCAGTCAACTTTCACAATGATTTGAGATCTGCTAGTGACGATTATACTCTAATATAGATTTGTTGTGTGAGGATTGTCTACTGCCGAACAGCAGGCTGGCCATGACTGTCTGCCCGATGTGCGAAAATCAACTCCGAGGCGAGATCCCACTGAGAAGCGAGAGCTCTTCCAAAGCGATGGATCCGCTTTTGGAATCTTAGTAATTAAACAGATCTTGTGACCTCATTTTGAATCCTGGTCGAATATCAGGCCGTAGCTCCGCTTCACTTCATTGCAAGCGAGCGCTGACACCTTCCTGTCACGTGAAGCGGATCGCGAAACGCGAACTCAATTCGGTTATCGAGAAGACAGACAGACATCTCGTCACTGCATATCTTCGCGTAGCCTTTCGGACTGAGATTGAATATTGGAATCCCGGTATCATTCTCTCAAAACTATTGAAAAGTTTTATTGAAACGAAACTCTTCACAAAGAAGTGCACTTAATAACGGGCTTCACCGAGTGCAGTCTTCATTTTACCCGTTCGAAATCTCTCATCTCGGCGATCATGAATGAGCAAACGCGCCCAACGCCCTCGCCCAATTTTCAGCGCAAGATCGAGCAATACTCAAAAGCGATTTTGTCGCGCAAGGACAAACGTGTTCGCAGTAATGGGGAATTTGCTGAGATAAAACGCAACATGGAGTGGGTCTATGGGCGCCAGGCGCTGCTTTTCTGCATAGATATCGAGGCTTGGGAGAGAAACGCACAAATGATCACGGAAATAGGCGTGTCAGTGTACAATCCGCAGGATCAGGAACACGCTATCTCGCCTGTAATTAAAACTATTCACATCATCATCGAGGAACACAGCCGAAGACGCAACGGCAACTTTGTGCCGGACCACATGGACAATTTTATGGGCGGAACCCTGGTGACACTTCCCTTGCGTCAGGCAACTCAGCTAGTACAGAAACTCGTGGATAAATATTTTGGAGAGTGGGCCACTGGCTGGTGTATGTTTGTCGGTCATGACGTGCGAAATGACTTCGAGTACTTGGCTAAGATCGGTGTTCGCGTGCCGCAGGACTGTCTCGTGTTAGATACGCAGAAGATCTTCGCTTGCTCTCACGGAAAGCACGGGGCAAGCTTACACAATGCTTTGCGCACGGTGAAACAGCCGTTTGCATTCTTGCATAACGCGGGAAACGACGCGTACTTCACTGTCGTACTTGCGTTGAAGTTGTGCGACCCTGAGGCCCGCTTGGCTCTTAAACTTGATTTATTGGAGAAAGGAGAACAGCCAGGCCAAAGAAAAGAGTACGTGAAGTCACCAGCGAACTCAAGCTTGATTGAAAGGGGTGACGTCGCAAAGATTTTGGCCGAATACGAGAATTAGGAATTTGCCGTGATAGAGGGAGCGCATGCCAAAATCAGTCTGAAAATCACAAGAGCCCGTGAATTGAGATACATGCAAGAATTCGAATAAGCCCGAGTAGTTTGTCGAGAGCTCGCGTGTATTTTTCGATCTCGAGCGATAGATATTCCGGAATTTTATGGCGTCTTGTTTTTCGGTAGATCGTCATATGTCTTCTGTCAATTATACCACGGAATACATGAAGGGAATGATAACACTGATAAGCCATGATTTTATGAAAAGAAACGAAGGCATAAGCTTAGGTCGTAGTTCTCTCACTATTCTGCATGTATGAAACCATGCTGAGCATGAAGTGAAGTTAATTCGTTCGCATTGGCTGATCACCATTTTAAATTTCGCATCGAAAGAGAACTAATAAAATCGGTGGCGTAAAGAAATAACTCCCATTTGACCACAAGTTTATATATATGTCGGAGCGATCAGGGCAAACAATGTTTGAAAGACTAGCTCAATTGAAAGGAAGAGTGCAGCAAAGAAGGAATAGAGTCCTTTGGATTGAGTTTGCAAACTTTGATCTTCAAGGAGTTGCAAGTGTGCAGAATTTGAGGGGCAAGATTTGTATGAAACCTTTTTTTTATTATCGGAAGTGATTAGAGACGGAACGGCTGGGCGAGAAGGTTCTTCTGCATGCTTTTACTTATTTCTTAATTTTACAGCGTAGGAAGCTTTTTAATAGTTGTGAGGTATTGGACTTCAAGAGGTGCTTAAAAGTCGGAAAGAGCTTTCACATAAGAAGATTGCTTGATCGATTAGCAGGCTCGAGCATATGTTGCTAGGGTAGTCTGTGCTATTTTGTTAGCAACCTTACTCTGAAAATCTTTCTTTGATAGTTTTAATACAATCAGGGAATTAATATAAATTCATTGAAAAAGAACACGTGCTCTCATCATAATTTCAGTAAAGTAGAGACCATATGAGAGAGTAGAAGGGAGGGCCGCAGTATGCGTGTGCTTTGCGAGCCGCGGGCTTAGTTTCCCATTTTTTTCGCGAAATTATTTAAAAGAAAACAGAGAAAAAAATAAAATAAGATAAATAAAATAAAACATAGTGGAAACAAAACTATTTTCTGATATTTTTTATTTTTATTTTTATTTGGGCTTCGCAGTAAAGGATGAGCTTGATGCTACTTGCGCGTGGCCTATCATTCATTAACAAGCATTCTTCTACTGCTGTGAAGTTTTCTGGCGGATTTAGGGCTTGCGGGCTCGCGCAAGGTTACAACTTGCGTGTATGTGGGTAGTAAGACTAGCAATTGAGTCACGTGACACACATCTATGAAACACCTTGAATGTTTTATTCCCACAAAATAAAAATTGAAAAATAAAAAAATCCGACATTCCCAGAAAATAAAATGAAAATATACCCCTTCCTTAGTTTTTTATTTACAATATTTCATATTTTCGCGAAAATGATGGAAAACCAAGAGGTCTGTCTGGGAGCGGATTTGCATCGCGATCTTTGGTGAGAAAACTGAAAATCGGGCACAGGCCCACCGGCGTTAAGCCTGAGGTAAAAAAAAAAAAAAACGACACCCTCGAACCAGATACTTTCTAAAATGAACACCGTTCATGATGCTTGTATGTATTACTATCCTATGGGGTTTTGCTCAATCTCTATGGCATAAGTTCCTGATCAAAATGAAATAGGCCCTAGCCCTCTCAATCCTTCAATTCAACGGACATGTCTAACTTTCTTTCTGCAGCTCAGCCCATCGAGCCGTTCCTAAAAAAACTTTTACTGTCGCTCGATCTTCAGCTACAAAACCCTTCGAATGGCGGTGCCCCGAATCCGGCGTTCTCCTCCGTAGAGGCTTACGCAACGCAATTTGCCAAACAACTAAAACCAAGTAGCGCAGTGATACTTAATGGGAAGCCGATTATCCCACAAGTGCAAAGTCCCGACTCGAGACTCGAGTTTCAGAAACGGTGGCTTTTGTCGCCTTTGAGTAACCACATGCTCACTTCATACGATACACATTTAATTCCCGGGACAGAGCTCTATACTGTGATTGCGCACGGAAAAGTGCGCTTCGATGAAAATGGTCGTTCCCGATTGGGCGAAAGCCCCGATCTTGTCAGTATAGCCGGTACTGGACTGAAGAGGCCTCTCTGGGGTCCGTGGTTTGGGTTCAATTTGAATTTGGTGGTGGACGCGAGCGTATCTGCTAATGATGAAGGGGAATGCATCAACAGTTGGAATTACCGCGTTACTTTCAAGCCGCATGATTCAATAATCGACCTTTAGATCACTAAAACCGAACTATCCCTCCAACTTAAAGATATCGCTCGTTTTTTGCGTCGTGCTATATCGATAGCGTCGCAAACCCGGCCGATTGAACCGTGGGGCCATCAGTGATCATTAGTTCATCTCTTGTGATTCCACACAACAAAAATTTTGACTATGTTTAAATTGGAAGGCTTCCAAGTCATCTGCGAATCTCCCTCTAATTGAGAAACTATGATACACATGACGACTGCCGCATCACTTCTTTCGCGAAGAGGGGTTTTCGAGCAAGAATAGACGGGAACCCAAACTTATGGATTCGGCGTTTCCAACTTGGAATGACGCTTGTATCACAAGCACTCGCCAACAGGTGCAAGAAGAAATATTCAAAATACGGGTATAGCATTGATTCTCAGGTCTTGAATCCGGGCCTAAAATGCTGTATTAAATTATATATATAATAGACTTCATTTGATAATAGAATTTTGCTTTCCGCATTTTTCCAATTCCAGGTCGCCCTTGTGATATACCCTATACTTTATCATTAGCGACAAACTCATCAAGTAGAAGACCCAAGTACTTATTGGAGTAAAATTGTGGTTCCTGGTGCTCACCACCAAGCACCTTGATAGCTTCCAATACGTTGGGGACGAGGAAGCTGTAAAACACGACATCCACAAATCCTTCTAGTCCAGGCTCTAATTCTAGGCTTTGCACCACATTCGGAATGGCGAAGTGCTTCACGCCTCTGTGTGGAGTGTCATCGCCTGAGTGACCAAAATCATCGTATGTGACATACCCCTTACTGAGTCCGCTGCGCATATCGACGTCGCCGTAGAAATCAGGATAGGAAAATGTTACCTGATGCGAGACTTTAACTTTGTCCGAATTATCAAACATATATCTCTGGTGGGGCGGCTTCAAATATGCATTTGACAATGCTGAGTCACCGCTACGCCCCATCACGATATAGTCGTTTTCATTCAATTTCGGCGCAATCTTGATTGCGATCTCTTTGGGCACTGATACTTTCACCCAGTCGTTTTGAAATGGTGACACAATGTAGTGGGAGTCGATAGTGTAAGGACCTTTGTATAAGTCGTAGCGAACCGAACCGGTGTTGATGATAATAATTCTTTCAGTTCTTGTTCCATTAGAGGACTGGTCGTACTCGAGAGTCGGCAAAACGCGGTTTGTGAGCAACAGATATATGTTCTTGGGGTGAGAAAGAGGAACGTAGTCCATAAAATAATTGTTGTTCACATGGCCCAAAACAGTGTCTAACTGAAGGTCTCTCCGAGCGTTGGCGAGCAACTTCTTCGTCTCTATTCCATCTGCAGTGTCTAGCTTCTCTACAGATTCTTTTTGGGCATGAAACAAAAACAGATCAACGCTGAAATCAATGTACGAGCGGGAAAAGCGCTCCTTCTCGCCGATAGCCTCCGACGAAAAATTGGTACTGGTAAACCCCACGGTCTCGCAAAATCTACCGCTCTGGAGCCCTATCAGAAACTTATCGTAAACCCTAAAGTCTCTTATATGACTGTGCCCGCCATAATACTGAATTACTGTAGTTGGATAGGCGCTCCGAAGCGCAGTGTGGAGTAGTTGCAACTCCGTCCACTGCTTCGACACTGGAATATGACCCACCACTACGATGGCATCGACGGCCAGCGCCGGATACTCGCGTAGAACATCTTTGAACCATTGCTGTGTAATAGCGCGTTCGATTGGCGTGACACGGGTTCGGTTGTTGGCCCTACCAAAATCAAAAAGGAATGCGAATGCTAGCACGCGCAATTTCTGGTGAGGGGTGGTGAAATAGCGGAAGCGTCTCGCGAAGGGCACAAACAGATTATTTTCGGCAAGAAATTCAACATTCAGACATATGTATTTGTCGCCATAATGCGGTACAATCACCTCGAGCTCCTGTTGAGTTGTTTCCCATGTATAGAGTTCATGGTTTCCCAAAGTTACGATATCGTACTGCAAGCGCGAGAAGATAGGTGAGGTGAGTCGCCCATTAGGTTTGGTAGCGTCGCCTAACCCGTTGCCGTCGTGGCGATCGCCGGAATCTACCACCACCAAATCTTTTTTCGCTGCGCGCGCGATTTCCCGCATGCGGGTGACAAACAGCACAAAGTCGCCCCATGTTGCATCATAGGCCCGCTGATTTAGGTGGCCACCTAGCCATGCGTGGGTGTCTGTTGTGTGGAGAACATTAAGATCACCGAGTTGTAGCGGCCGTTTTCCCAAGTCTGGCTGTTGCCGAACCGAACTCGCAAAATTGAATATTTGAGACAAGAACAGAGGTTGGAGGTTGGGGGTTTCAAAAACGCGAGTCAATTGATCAATTGTTTCTGACGCATTAAAGTTCATGTAAATGAGAAGCGCACCGAGCCCAAGGGCAACCGCAAGAGCTCGAAGCATTTTCGAGAGAAAGAAGAAAAGAGGACACAGACGCTTGCGAGAGAAAGAGCGCGGGGTATTAAGTGATAACTGAGATAAGCGCCACACCCGAGCGGCGCCAGTTGGCCGCCTTGTTATGTGCAGTAGCTGTCTTCTTATTTTAAAGAATAGAAGGCTAAGAACGAAAAGTGAATGAAAATTTGGTCTTAAAATCGGGCTAGCCAATGTTTGTTTAAAACTCGTTTATGCTCAATTTATTCATGCTCTCGCAGAACTTCTTAGATGTTTGGTTGCAACTGCTTAACCGGAGGTGTTCGCTCAAACCCTGCTGAGGCGACTCCTACAGTGTTGCGCGCTTCATTTTTTTTCCGTTTTCGCATCACGAAATACGAGAAAACGAGCTTTGAAAACAAAATACGAAAACGATTTAATCAAGGTCCCCGTTTCGTGTTTTTTTAATACCTCGTGGCACGATTCGTAATACGAAGTCGTAGCTTTTTATGGCGATTTCGTTTGAGTGATGCTTGCACAAGTGCTGTGCAGCCATGGATGTTGAGAAGAATCTTGAGTAAAATTCTGTTTATGAGGTGCAAGACAATGGGCTTTCTCATCTAATTGACCTGGCGAGAAGTCACGGTATCGTAGAATTGCGTGTGAAATCTGATAATGAGGTGATCAAAAATGGCACCAATTTAAGCGCCGAGGTAATGAAAGATCTTGAAGGTTTAAGTAAAGACGATATAAAAGTAGACGTTGATAAATTTTCCAGGAATAGATGAAGCCGTATCATTTTTGATGACTAAAGGCTGGAGGGAGACATAGAAGTTCAAGGACATGTAGAAATATAGTTTTCAGGGTGTAAAGGCACAATGATCCACGGGAGCACGCTACCCAACTCCCACGTCTACGGCAATATCGATAAAAGGTTATGTGAAAAAAATCATGAATGAACAAAAGGCTCACGAAAAAACGGGGGAAAGCGATGAATCTTCAGATCGTATCGTTGCGACGATGTCGAAAACGACGATTCTCGGGTCGTATTTCGTGATACGGTCGTTTTCCACAACTCCGGATCCCTACCCTAAATGCTTCCCTAGCTCACAAACACGGCGCTCAATGTTCTTTGCGAACTGCATATAGGCGAATTAGAGGTGTATTTCATGGGGTTCGTATTTCATGAGGTTCCTGAAGCGATCCTTGGAATAAATCCGCAAGTCGTTAAATTGTTAATCTTGATCAATAGAAATCCGTGTCATATTCACGCTTTCAGATATCAAAGAGAGTGATCGGCTTACTTCCACACCGAGTCCTGTTTCGCCCGTAACCACACATCTCTCACTTTCAAGTCCTCACCCTCATTAAGTGCCACCTTGTCTAAGAAATGTTGTTCTTCGAAGAACTCAATGATAGCATCTTCTATTTTCGATACCGCTCTCATGATATTCTCATTTCCAACGAATGAGTAAGACAACCAGATGACCTTTCGGCCACTAAAATCGGCTTGATCGTAATTTTCAGTCAAAATGATATCCTTCAAGCCTTTGAATTTCTTGAATACTTTCTCGAAATCAACCACCCATTCATAAGCATTTCGAGGTTCCAACGCTTTTTGGCGCTTGAAAATTCTCCCGATTTTCTTTTCAACATCCATTTCGAACCCGCGGAGAATACTAGGTTTGATCGTCCTTTTCGAATCTCCCCTGTTTCTCTTCAGCAATGTATTTGGCAATGTTGATGGATTGTGGCCCGTTTTCAATCCTAATTTGATGTCGGATCTTTCCTTCAACAATTTCGAATCTGGGAATCCGTGATCGCAGCTTGATTCTAACTCTTCCTTAATCATAGATTTCAACATATCCTTAATTTGTTCCCTCAGGGCCGGAAACTCGAAGTTTCTGTTCTGACCGATCTCCTCAGACGGCCCTGCCTCATTTGATGAGGTCGGAGGATTAGTTTGATCCATGATAGCGTTCTTAACGCGATGACTTCTATTCCACTTCATTGAGCAAATATTAACTTCTCGGAAACCGTCTCCGCGTTGTAGGTTTTACTGGAGTCAATTGTCGCGAGATCAAAAGCCGGCAATTGGCTTGGGGATACACCAAGATCATGAAATGGCATGCTTACAACAAGAGGCAAAATAACGGTTTATGATATGCACATACATTCAATGTATGGAGCAAACAATTGTAGCAGGGCACTAGTTGAAGTTTTTACAAGTCTACTCTATATTATCAAAAGATGGATGTTTATTCGTAATTATCATGACATTTGATAAATTACAAGCCGTTCTGGGCTCTTCTTCTGTCACGCTCGTCGGTGATAGACAACTTGATACCCTTACCCTTTGGCAAGGACACGTATGGCTTGGAAGCGTCGGTACCAATAACAAACACGTTAGACTGTCTGGTGACGAAAGTGTTCTCCAAAGCGTCCTTGATGTGGACCAAGTCGAAACCACCCTCGTGCTTTTCTCTGTGCACAATGACACCCACACGACCCATGTTCTTACCGCCAGTGACCATGGCCAATCTGCCGGTGTCGAACTTGATGTAGTCGTTGATCTTGCCCGTAGCCAAGTCGATCTTCACAGTGTCGTTAGCTCTGATGGCTGGGTCAGGGTATCTGATGGTTCTACCGTCGTGGGTAACAACGTATGGAATACCTCTCTTACCCAAAGCAATCTTCTTGACCTTGCCCAACTTGTAAGAAGCCTCCTCAGCAGTGATTCTGTGGACGGTAAATCTACCCTTGACGTCGTAAATCAATCTGAAGTTCTCGTTGGTGGCCTCCAAAGTGATAACATCCATGAAACCAGCTGGGAAGGTAGAGTCAGTTCTGACCTTACCGTCAACCTTGACGTGCTCCTGCATCAAGATGGCCTTGACCTCTCTACCGTTCAAAGCGTACTTCAATCTGTTTCTGAGGAAAACGATCAAAGGCAAAGACTCTCTCAACTTGTGAGGACCAGCCGATGGTCTTGGGGCGTAGGTGCCGGACAATTTGTCCAACATCCAGTGGGATGGCGCTGCCAATCTCTTAAGGTGCTTCTTTGGTCCTCTACCCATTTTGACTTTTGATGAAGTAGAAGGATCCGATGGCTGATGACTGAAAATTTTTGTGTACGTTCCGGGCGCGCAGCACTGCAGGTAAAGATTAGGGCTAAAGCCCGTGATCAAGATGGGAGCACGTGACTCAAAAATGCTGCTTCCTCAACCGCTCGAGTCACCCCCGAATACATCGAAGAAAAAAAATGTGTAACACTGCAAGGAATGGTCTGCTAATGAGTCCAATTTTGTTTAATATCATTAATACAGGTATGCAACGTTTAGACTGCGATTAAACGGTAATAGCGAAACGAATCTCGGAATCGCGAATCTTTCTCATTGAGATCCCGTTGAAATCCGCACGCTTCGTGGAAGAACGCTATGAACTGCGTTGCTGCGATACATCGGTGTAATGGTAATCCCAGGGCGCTATCCGAACTCTAGTAACAGTATTTACAATGTATTATTAAAAGAGCAGTTGCCTTGAAAGGCAACACTCAAAATATCAATTAATTGACTCAACAAAATTGATTTTTAATTGAGAAATATGAGATGCGATTTAGCGCTAGATAATTTGAACTCCAGAAATGTACAGTTTTCAATTCTCAAGTGTTCTTAAAAAATTTGATGCAGGATCATAATTTCATTTTTTGGAAACAATATCTCATTGGCGGCACTAAATCTTAACTATTATTTTTGTTATCATTGACATTTCGCTATCATTCAGTTCGAGACGAGTATTTCTGAATTCTAAGAGTCAATCTAAGTATTGATGGCCTTCCTTTTTGTTGTCAGGCGTCGCCAGAATCTAGTCAATATTTTCAGCTCTCACTCAAGCTTTTAATTGGTTTCATCTCTGAACCCCATGACTACAGAGAAAGTCTGCATAGGCGCTTAGCCACCACCGCATTTCTATTGCTTTTTGTTTGGTGCACTGTCATGACTAATGAGACTGCACCTTGCAACACAACTTCGTAAGGAATCGGTAATGCGCGCGAAAGAAGCCGGCAGGCAGGTGCACATCTGCAAAAGACTAATAATTACTAAAGGAATGCGGGAAGTATTTTCTAAGCACACGCATGATTGATGTCGCGTCACTCTCATGATGGTCACAGAAGGCAAGAGAAGAACCGCTGCAGTCTATAAATGATAGCAGTTTGCCTCTTTCTTATTTCTTTGCTTCAAATTTTTACCATCAACACAAAAGAAACCAAGCAAATGTCTACGTTACGCACTATCAAAACAATTTTGCCCGCAATCGAGCAAGCAGAGGGAGTCGGTGCCACTGTTAGAAGATCCATTGGAAATATGAAGATGAGAAACTTTAGTCCATTTCTTCTTTTTGACCATTTTTCGTCCGATGGTGTAGGTGGATTCCCCGAACATCCACATTTGGGTCAGGAGACTATCACAATGATGATCAAAGGCGCCTTCGCACACGAAGACTTCACGGGATCTAAGGGCGTTTTAAGAGAAGGCGACTTGCAATTCATGACTGCAGGAAGGGGTACTGTTCACAGCGAGATGCCAGTGATTCACAAAGATAAATCTGCAAATACAGGGTTGCAACTCTGGGTGGACTTGCCCGAGGAATTGAAGGAGGTTGAGCCGAGATACAGGGACTTAAAAACATGGGAGATTCCGACAGTAGAAAACCAAGACGGAAAGCTCAAAGTTCGTATTATCTCGGGAAAAAGCTATGGGGTGGAGCTGCTCAAGGAATTGGCGTACACACCTGTTCAATATTATCACTACGTCATGAAGCCGGGGTCGAAGTTTACTCAAGAAGTCCCTCAGGACTTTAATTTCTTTTTGTACATTTTGAGAGGAAAAAACTTGATTTTGCAAGAAAACACACGAGTTTCCGCATTCGATAATGTCTTTTTCAATACTGATGGTGACCACGTCGTCGGAGAATACCCTGAAACGGAGAACGAGGAGATCGAGTTTGTATTAATTGGTGGAAAGATTTTGCACCAAAAAGTCATACAACATGGACCCTTCGTGGCAACAAGCAGGGAACGTATCCAGCAAGCTTTCATGGATTATCAAATGGCCAGGAACGGATTTGAGAGATTGCGTACGTGGAGAACATTGATATCTTCGGGAGTGACTGACCAAATGGTTGAGGGTGAGCTAGGTGGTTCTCTCGAGGCTAGAGAACAAGAAAGATTGAAGTTCATTTCCAAATGGAAAGAGGGCGTTATTGACGAGAATTGTTGATCATTTCTGTTCACTCCGTTTAGTTGAAAGCAGATAGACATTTTTTATATGTTGATATGAATGCAATATGATGATTAAGATTCAGGTTCTTTGTGCGAAACAAGCACAAGACTTCAAGCCTTTCTTGTTCTTGTAGGTTTTCATGAACAGAACTAGATTTTGGAACTTGATGTAGCAATTTTTGCGGCCGCGCGTAATGTGGTTTAATTATGCGTGAACTTGGCGTATCTCAAAGTCCATTTTGGCGCTTCAATTTTGCGATTCGATATGATTGGCAAGTTAAAGTGATAATATTTTCATTCTGTGGGTGTATCTTTGTCATTGCCGCATTTCCTAAATTTTCTGTATACCATTCTTCTTCCGGGGACTTATTCTTGCGCGGGCTGGAAGATATGGCCGCTTGATGAAAGTAAGTCCGAATTTTTTATTTTATCTTTTAAAGGGACATTAAATAAGTTAGCCACATGCCTGGTGCTCAAATGGTCTTCGACATCCCACCGGCCGAGTCTTTGAAGAAGCGTGGAGAAAACTTGAAAAGTACAGATTTGGAACAAAGCAATTGCACAGCCACCAATAAGGTTTGAGGCATTGTTATGACGACACAGACCTGACCTTCCCTAGATAGGAAGAGATCTTTAAAAATAGATTTCTAGGCAAGAGAAGCTTACCCAATGAGAAATTCATCGTAGGCTCTCCATCGACTCTAAGGTTTCATCAACACTGAATGCTCAGTGTGAAACCAACGGACATCCACGCGGCCTGTGAGTGTACTAACTTCCCCTTGTGGTAGAATGTAGCCCAATATGGCTTTTACGTTTGATGCTTGGCCCTCTCGTCTCACGATTGGCCGAAAGATTGTTCTTGTTATCGATCTGAAATTACTCCTCTATCATTCCATGCCCGCCTCGATTGGTATATAAATATGTCTCGTGTCCAATGGTTTGGAGCAAAGGACAACAAAGATTTCTATGCACTGCGTATCGATTAATCTAAGATTATCAAGATATCTAGTAAATTCACTCGGACCGCTCGTGGAATTGTGAATCCCCAACAGCGTAAAACTTCAGTAGCATGAGCGCGAGATACTTGAATGTTGCCCGTTTTAGTGAAGATGGGCAACCTTTTTGTGAGAAATTTGAGTTCAAACTGGTGGTGAATGACTAATTTATCTGTTAGAATATGATGCTAGCTCGGCGAAAAAATCAACAATGGGGTTTCAATTCGCTCACGGAATATCATTCTGTATGATCACAATCCTTGTTTAGGGTGATGTTTTGCCTCGAAGCCATTATACCATTATAATTCACTTCATGTAAATAGAATTGCAGTCATGGCGAGAAAGAGTAATGAGCTAAACCTTTTTGATGTGCTTTATACAAATCAAAATCTTTCCACAAGCCACTTTTCATACCAAAGGGAGTTTATCACGTAGAGATCGTAGAGAGGAAGGTTCCCCGTGAGTTATATCGACGGTACCATTCAAGGCCCTGTATAACCTCTTTCTAACTTTCTCGTTTGACAACTTGGCATCGCTGAAACCTGCGAAATCATGACTTTTCTCGCTATTCTGGTCAGGTCTTATTGTTCACCCTTCGGAAGCGAGCTATCACGAGCACATTGTGAAGACAGCGCGAGGCCCCCGAAAACGATCATTGTTTATTTGTCACGATGGAAAATTCCTGCTTTGCCAGAAGCACCATCATTGTGATACTTCGCCTAAGATTTTCAACGAGTGATCGGTGTGCCAGGGAATGCCGCCCCTCACCTTTTCGAAAAAACCGTATTTATACCATCGTCTACTCATGTGATTTTGCGCAATCAAAATTGTCCAAGATTTAAAAACTTCAAGTTCAAAACATTCTCGATCTAAAAATCCCCAAATGAATTTCAAATTCGTTTCGCTCGCAGGGCTTGGTATATTCCTTTTCACTTTTCCTACATGCCACGCCCATAAAATGCTGGAGGCGACTATCGCAGAATCTATTCCGGAAAAGGGAAGCATTAGCGATACATTCCTCTCCGAACCCGATGCAAGAGCTTTCGAGGCAAATAGAGATCAGATTTTTGCGATTGTAAATGAACATGTCGGTAAAGTGCTGGGGCTTTTGTTGGAACTTCCCAACTACTTCGATATTGATGTGAACAAAATTCTTGAATCACAGGGCCTCAGCTACAATAGGACCCTCAGAAAACGAAGCTTCGAATTACAGAGTAGAGGGTTCTTTTCGATTCTCAAAGTCATCGTAGACTCCAGCTTATTGGCCATTGGTGGGGTGGCCACGGTTATAACTTTTTTTCAACCAGAATTCGCCCCAGTCGCAGCTGCTGCTTTTGCAATCCACGATTACATCAACAAAGGTGTATGTGATCTTGAATGGGTAACATGCCCTGAAGCGTAAAGTTGCTTTTGGAGAGGCTATTCGGGTTTTTGAAGTGCTTGCTTAGGTTTCTTAGCTTGCGTTCGAAGGACGTCAAATTCTTGCAATAAATTTTCGAGACATGAATCATAAAATTTCTCCTCATCTTTGGACTAAGATTCTTCCTGATGTCACAGCTTCACACACAATCCTCACTAAGCTTCCGCTGAAGCACCAACTCATGAAACATAGCGCTTACACCAGGAAAAGCATCAGCTGTTTCGGATTATTCAGAGGTATGATTGCTGACATGTTCTCTATTTTTCTTTTTTTTGGCTAGTACATCAAAATAAAGGGCGCGTGCAACGCTTTCTAAGGCAATAGATCTTTTTTGTTACAATTAACACGTACGACATTGAAAACCAATTTTGAAACATGACCCGTCCTTTTAATCCGATATGGGATCTCTAACAAATGTAAATTTGCAAAATTTTTGCGGAGTTTGCGACCAAACGACACAAAAGACCTTAGAGTTTTGAAACTCTCAACCGTCATCAATATAAACTTTTTTGACACAAGAAATAGATTTATTGTAAGATAATAAATAGACTTTTCAGCCATCGAGGATCGGATTGTATTGCAAATTACCCCCGTATTGATCGCTCCCGTCTTTCGACGGCCTCCTATCCATTCACAGATTCTTTCGAAAAAATGCAAATATTGTTTTGTCTATTTCGTTACGTAGCATTTGCGAATATCTCTATCCACAGTGCGGCCAGATTTGCGGCGTTAGCCTCATCCGCTGACACTGTAGACCCTCCAACGGCGTATATATTCAGAATCCTGCTCTATGATTTCGCGGGTGTGCAATCCTTTTTTTTCTTGAAGGATACCATATATTGCAGGTCGATGTAACTCGATTCAAGCCGAAGATTATAGCAGATGATCCAAACCCTATTATCCATTTAATGTAAATGCGTTTTTGGAAATTCGCAGGAAAATACTCACAGTAACTTGTAAGCCTGCTGCAAGATCTCTTTGTGACTAAGAGATACGGAGCAGCATACGTTTTATGTCCCTCGACAAGCCTGCCGCAAGCGAATTTCTGAGGATAAGCTGAGACCAAGAAATCGAAGATTCAAGCAATTCTTGCTTTCCTCGAAGAAAGTAGACGATGATGAGCACAAATTAAATGGCGAATTGCAGAGGGCTTGAAGGAGGTGCGTTTGAATGGGGATAAGCCAATCGAGCAACAACGGTTTTCAAGATATATAGACGGAGGTAAATAAGAGCTATTAATATTTACTTCCCTTCAAAAAGAGGTGACTCGGGTCGAATCGCGATACCTCGATCGGCCAGAGCTCGTTGAAGTGGTCAGCGGAAGCGCTAGCAAACCAGTTTCGAAACAGGACTACTATTTGAGTGACAAGACCAACAAAGATTCGATTCTTATTCAAAGTCCATATTCAACAGGAAATAGGTAATGCTTGATGCAGCAGAGTAAACATATATCACGCCCTTGACTAATCCGTCCGATTATGAAAAGTTGAGGTTTTCATTGGCCAATATACCAGCTGTATTCATGATTCGTGATATTTAAATAGACTGCCGTTGCTATTATGTTGATACCATATCTAATCTGACCATTTCTTCTGCATTGTCGCTGGGCTTTTTTGTCGACATTAGCAAACCACAACCTATATTGTGGATATTCAATGATATCAATTTGATTCTCTATCTATCCCTTATCGAATGCATTTGGAATGTCCTGCATGTACGTGCCAGGGTCACGGCAGTAGTGGGGAAAACTGGCTCACGCTTTCACGGGTCGCACTTCTCTTCTCCTATTCTTCCACAAAGAATCGAAACATCTATCTCAATCTTCCCCAATTGCACAAAGCAATTATTTCGACAGCTCAATTTTTGGCGCTTATTTCCTCTCAGAATAGAACTTCCGGACGAATATACTATCTTCCCCCGGTATTTGCCATTCCTATAGAAGAGCCCTGACAAACGATACTAGCCGCCGGGACAAAACCGAGTCACGTCCCGCTAAAAGCCGTCTGCCACTCAGTACTTTGTCGATCCCATCAGCTTGGAGAATCATTCATTCAATTGAGAATCTTGGTGAAACTGAATATCATAGAGGGACTCGCAATTCCCTTGCCTTTGACCTTTGCCACTGTCTATCCCAAAACATTCACCCACGAACGACACAGTGACTCCAACTTGAGCGAGTAAGTAATCGTCTAAATACCCCTTTTAGAAAGTTTCAGATCACTATCAGATGTCTCACAACGCTTCTTTTCTGAGATCGCCAAAATCTCCCAAGATTAACCATGCGCAAATGAGCAATCAGCAAAATCCTCAAAATTGTCTCAATACACACAACGCTCACAGTTCCCATGGAGGACATAACGGACAAAAATCCTCCACATCCACAAGAAAGCCATCCATTGTCGAGATGTTGTCGTCGCCACCTCCATTACCTGTCGAGCCAATTAACCCATCCGACGAGTTCAGCTTGTCTCGAAACACGTCAATTTCTTCTAGACTGTCCCTGTTTTTATACCAGTCGGCGCCCAAGTTGGACTGGAGTGAAGTGCCATTGGCTGATTTGACCGAGAAGAACAAACTTATTTCTATCAATTGCTCTTATTCCGTGCAACAGGCCTTTGAAACATTGCTGCAAAACGATTTGACATCATTGCCAGTGTCGCTCTCGCAAGATAACTTTGAATTGGAAAACTGCATGTCCTTCGATTACTCTGACTTGAACACTTACCTTTTACTAGTCATGAACAAAATCAACATTGGCGACTTGGCGGACGATGAGATGCTCGATGAAGCGAGCGGCCAAAACTTGTCGATGAAGGAAAAACACGAAAGAGTACTTTCATTCATCGCCAAGGCCAAAAAGGGTGAGGAGGTACCAGTAGAATTCATCGTGAAATTGCACCCAAAGAACCCGTTTGTCAAGTTTAAAGACACGCAGACTCTTTTCAAGGCCGTGGAGGCGTTTGGAAACGGCGTGCACAGGGTCGCCATACTCAATGAAAACAACAAAATCTCTGGAATCCTTTCTCAGAGGCGCACGATAAGATTCTTGTGGGAAAACGCCCGCCGGTTTCCGTCACTCGAGTTTCTCTTGAACTCCACCTTGCAAGATTTAAAAGTTGGATCTGCCTCGCCTCTCACTATTTACGGTGATCAGCATTTAATTGAAGCATTGCAAACCATGTATCACCAACGGGTATCGTCACTCGCGGTTATTGACAGAAACAAGTGCTTGATCGGCAATATATCTATCGTCGATGTGAAGAATGTTTCTTCCAGCAAGAATTCGCATTACTTGTTCAAACCAGTCATAAGTTTCATCTCGTACAACTTGTCTCAAAAAGGTGTTGAACGTGGGCAAGATCCTTTCCCTGTATTCCATGTTAGCAAAGAGTCTTCGTTAGCGAGAGCAATAGCAAAACTTGTTGCGACTCAGTCACACAGACTATGGGTTGTTGATTCTAAGTCATCATCAGTGCATCCTTCTCCTTCAGGAAGCTCGTCTTCTTGCTCATCTGCGATTTCTTCCGCTCACTCCTCTGCAACTGCCCCAATCGAGCACTTGCTTTCCGACACCACCTCAATTCACCAGGAAGCAGGTCGTCCTGGACAACTCGTCGGCGTGATTACTTTGACCGATATACTTGGTCTTTTTGCACAGCATAAATCCGGAGTTAAAATTGATCCACAGAACGCAAGAAATAATAGAAGAAGGTCGTCAACGTCCACAACTCGTTCTTCAATCGACAGTGTGCTGGTTGTTGTTACAGGCCCAGGAGGCAGTAGTGTACCATTGGCTCCACAGGGCCTCAATATTCAGCCAAATCAAGATATGTTCAGAAGCTCCTATAGATCATCGAAGGACTGAGGCCAAGGTTTCATGGTGAGATACCTGATGACCATTTAACTCGTCAATTTTCTCGCAAATCTACGTCTAGCCTAAAGTGAGTAGTGCTAGAGGTTCGTTTTTAACCCAAGGTCTACCGTGGAAGTAAGTATCTGAGTTTGTGAGAATTTTGTATTTCATCGGCTTTGATCGGATTTTGGCAGCCGCTACAATATGCACCGTGCGCCCAACCAGCTGAGAGCACGAATCAAAACCCATAATCAAGTCGCGAAATACAAAAGCGTGCGTATATATCACATCAAAAAATGTTATATTTTTTTATAAATGTATCTCGGGTGATTCTGTATTTTCTAGACATTTTCCTGGTGGTGAGTCGAGAGCCTCGTGGGGCTCGCGCCCTGAACAATCCGTGCGCACGTGATAGCGATCGCCGCCGCAGGCGAGGCGCATGACCATGATCTAGGCGGCGTCACCGCTTCTCCAGTACATACCGAGCACGCTGCGGAATTGTCCTATCCATCCCAGCAGCGCTCAAAAGATTTTCAAAATGCAATTTCAAAGACACACTTTCCACTGATCACCTTGTGCACCCAAATAGATAGGGACAACTGACTGGAACTGAGTGGTAAAAATATGGGATTACCCGCCGTGTACAAACATTCTGTCCCGTTCTGCGACACTAGTCACGTGACAATGCCTGCGGGGAGTGCGCGCCCTAGCGCGCATTTATAAAGCCCCCGTGGTCGGGAAAAAATTTTTCTTACCATATCTTAGTACACATCAAAAATGGGTAAGGAAAAGAACCACGTCAACGTCGTTGTTATCGGTCACGTCGATTCCGGTAAGTCTACCACCACCGGTCACTTGATCTACAAGTGTGGTGGTATTGACAAGAGAACTATCGAGAAGTTCGAGAAGGAGGCCGCCGAGTTGGGTAAGGGTTCTTTCAAGTACGCCTGGGTGTTGGACAAGTTGAAGGCTGAGAGAGAGAGAGGTATCACCATTGACATTGCTCTTTGGAAGTTCGAGACTCCTAAGTACCACGTCACCGTCATTGACGCCCCAGGTCACAGAGATTTCATCAAGAACATGATCACTGGTACTTCCCAGGCTGACTGTGCTATCTTGATCATCGCCGGTGGTGTTGGTGAGTTCGAGGCTGGTATCTCCAAGGATGGTCAGACCAGAGAGCACGCCTTGTTGGCTTACACCTTGGGTGTTAGACAGTTGATCATTGCCGTCAACAAGATGGACTCCGTCAAGTGGGACAAGAACAGATTTGAGGAGATCATCAAGGAGGCTTCCAACTTCGTCAAGAAGGTTGGTTACAACCCTAAGTCTGTGCCATTCGTTCCTATCTCCGGTTGGAACGGTGACAACATGATTGAGGCTTCTACTAACTGCCCATGGTACAAGGGTTGGGAGAAGGAGACCAAGGCCGGTAAGTCTACCGGTAAGACCTTGTTGGAGGCCATTGACGCTATTGAGCCACCAACCAGACCAACTGACAAGGCCTTGAGATTGCCATTGCAGGATGTCTACAAGATCGGTGGTATCGGAACGGTGCCAGTCGGTCGTGTTGAGACCGGTGTCATCAAGGCCGGTATGGTTGTCACCTTTGCCCCAGCTGGTGTCACCACTGAGGTCAAGTCCGTCGAGATGCACCACGAGCAGTTGGTCGAGGGTCTTCCAGGTGACAACGTTGGTTTCAACGTCAAGAACGTTTCCGTTAAGGAGATCAGAAGAGGTAACGTCTGTGGTGACTCCAAGCAGGACCCACCAAAGGGTGCCGAGTCTTTCACCGCCCAGGTTATTGTCTTGAACCACCCAGGTCAGATCTCCTCTGGTTACTCTCCAGTGTTGGACTGTCACACCGCCCACATTGCCTGTAAGTTCGACACCTTGTTGGAGAAGATCGACAGAAGAACCGGTAAGTCCTTGGAGACTGAGCCTAAGTTCGTCAAGTCTGGTGACGCTGCCATCGTCAAGATGGTGCCAACCAAGCCTATGTGTGTTGAGGCCTTCACTGACTACCCACCTTTGGGTAGATTCGCCGTCAGAGACATGAGACAGACTGTTGCTGTCGGTGTCATCAAGGCCGTCGAGAAGTCTGACAAGGCCGGTAAGGTCACCAAGGCCGCCCAGAAGGCTGCCAAGAAGTAAGCTTTCTTCTGATTTAAGTATCCATATATTTTAATCGTACAAGCTTGTATTATTTTGTTTGTGGTTTGATTGTTGTCGTAAAAATAGATTTCTATGTATGCTACTCTTTTCTTTGCCTTTTTTCTTCACCTCTGCTGAAGTATACATGTGATGGATTTGATGATAAAACACACACTACTCCTTACTGTAATCGGCGTCTTTTTCCGCTCGATTCAGAAATTCTTGTATCGCTCGACCGCTTCGGGGAGGATGCAAACTCTCAAAATCCAAGGGCTGAAATCGATTATCATATTACAGCGCCGTTCCGTGGCGCGGCAACAGGCGACGCGGGTCGAGTCATCGTGTGTTACCAACCCTTTGCGAGCCCTGAAATAAATCAGGGATTATTTCAGGTGTCTCGTACAAAGCATCACTTTTTTCATGAGAATATTTAACTAAGAATTATCAATTGTTCTTTTTCTTTCGTGGTGAGCCATCCATGGAACTACTGAATGCGTGGGCGCCTGTGTGATCTTCGCGAGGAATGACTGCGGTCCTGATCGCAAGATGGGGCCTCGCTTAAAGGGGAAGTTGCCGATAAGGCGAAAAAAGACGGGAAGACTGTCAGAAATCATAATAGAGGGCGAGACGGAATTGAAGATTAGACAAATGTTTACACAATTCAATACCGCAGCTATTCACGAATTTGTCTCTAGACCGCCGGGAACTGATGGATTATCTTCTCACTTGACCGCGTGTTGCAATAATTAGTCACCACGTTTATCATCGAAATTCCAAGTCTTTGCTAAATTGAATGATATTCAATTTTCTGTAAACAGGTTTCCATTATTTTGTTTGATATTCTTAAAGAGATATCATTGGTGATAATACGACTCCCACGGTGCTTATTGACTCCCGCATCTTGTGACTCTGGCGAGCCGCAAGTCGAAAGCGCCCACATAGAGTGCCGGTGACTCGCGTCAACCTATATTGCTGAGTCCCTAATTGAAAAAAAAAACCATTACTTTATGCTTTAAAAAAATTTATCGCTCATTCTGCCCATTACAGATTTCTCTATTTCTCGTATACCCGGCTTCTGGCGTAACGGTCGCCAATTGACAAAGGGACCCAAATACAACAGGCATTGTTCGCCTGCACGTAAATGCATCCACACAACCGAGTCAGACGCGCCGTGCCGCGCCCCAGCCTCGTACTGCAGCCGATAGTCTGACTGCGCTGCTGATTGCAAAATAAAAAAAGAAATTAAAGCAGTGAATAAATAGACGAGATGCCCTTCACCAAGGAACAATGCGCCTAATTTTTCAGACTTCCAAACACATACCGGTCTTTTCTCTTTTTTCCGCCGGGATTTAGTCTTAAGACACATTCGTTTCAAACACCAGCTTCCTCCCCACTTTCGGCTCGTTATCGGGATTGCATCTGCTGCTTCTAGACATTGAGCTATTGTTCTATTTTCTTCTAATTCACCTGCCCATCTATACACAGAAACATGTCGCGCTTCTTGTGTCTGACCAAGAATATCCCCCGCCTTCTCCGGGCGTCTTCAAGAGCCGCTTGCGGAAATGCCACGCGGATTTCTCCAATGACTTCATTTTTCCTTACCGCTAACAAAACTTCACAACCCGCAAGTCTCCGGGGCTTGGCCACCTCGATTGGTGCGGCCGATACCTCGAGCGCACACTATGCTAAGGTTTACGACCCAGCGCAAACCGTCAACTACGACAAGCTCGACACTTTCGCGCGCCGCCATTTCGGGCCCACTCCAGAAAATGTCCGCCACATGTTGACCACTCTCGGATACAAGGATTTTGATGAGTTTTTGACGGCTGCAATTCCTCCACACGTATTGGTCAAGAGGCCCTTAAAGGTCGAGCCGCAGGAAGGCTTTACCGAGCTGAGCATGCTCGCACATTTGCAAGATTTGGCGCTGAAAAACAAGATCGTTCGCTCTTTCATCGGTAAAGGTTATGCCGGAACGCACGTGCCTCCCGTAATTCAACGTAACTTGCTCGAGTCGCCAGAATGGTATACTTCCTATACGCCGTACCAGCCCGAAATCTCTCAGGGCCGTTTGGAGTCCTTGCTTAATTACCAGACCATGGTCACCTCGCTTACCGGTCTCGACATGGCCAACGCATCGCTTTTGGATGAGGGCACTGCCGCGGCAGAAGCAATGGCGATGTCGTTCCACCACCTTCGCGGCAAGAAAAACGTGTATGTTGTAGACTCGAAAGTCCATCCTCAAACTCTCGATGTTCTTCGTTCTCGTGCCGGAAACATTAACTTGGAGGTGGTCGTTCTTCCTTTGACAACGGCTGAGGGCGTGGCTCAGCTCGAACAACTTGCGCCCAAGGTTTGTGGCGCATTAGCACAATATCCCGCGACTGACGGATCGATTGCATCAATCGAAGCTTTCAAGAAAATAGCTGAAATCGTCCACACGAAACTGAAGGGTTTGTTCGCCGTTGCCACCGACTTACTTGCATTGACCATGTTGAAATCCCCCGCGGAACTCGGGGCCGACATTGCCTTGGGCACATCCCAAAGATTCGGTGTCCCATTCGGATACGGTGGTCCTCATGCCGCGTTTTTCGCCACAACGCAAAAATTCTCCAGAAAGATGCCCGGCAGAATCGTTGGTGTTTCCAAGGATAGATTGGGCAAGCCAGCTTTGCGGTTAGCCTTGCAGACCCGTGAACAGCACATCAAGCGTGAAAAGGCCACCTCCAATATTTGTACCGCCCAAGCATTGCTCGCCAACATGTCGGCATTGTATGCAGTTTACCATGGTCCGGAGGGCTTGAAGAAAATCGCTGCTAGAGTTTATGGCTACACTGCAGTTCTCGCCTCTGCTATCCAGCACCAGTCCTCTCACAAACTCGCTAACGATTCCTTCTTCGATACTTTGACGATTGAGTTGAACGGCGTTTCGGCCGATGAAGTATTGAAGATTGCTTTGGAACAGTACAATATCAATTTGTTCAAGGCGAGCGAAAACACGGTTTCTCTCACTTTCGATGAGACTGTTACGCAACCTGAGTTGGAGAATCTCATTGCTCTCTTTACCGGCAAGTCTGACGTGACGTTGCCTGCGGAATTGCCTGCCATCCCATCTCATTTGCTCAGAACCGATGCCATTCTTACCAATGAGGTATTTAACACTCACCGTTCCGAGACATCCATGTTAAGATACTTGCACTTGTTGCAGAGTAAGGACTTGTCGTTGGCCAATTCGATGATTCCCTTGGGTTCGTGCACGATGAAGTTAAACGCAACGGTTGAGATGCAGTCTTTGTCGATGCCTGGGTTTTCGCAGATTCATCCATTTGCTCCGGCAAACCAGGCTTTGGGTTATAAGGAAATGATTGCCGAGTTTGAAAAGGATTTGAGTGACATCACGGGCTTTGCTGCCACCACGTTGATGCCTAACTCGGGAGCTCAGGGTGAGTATACTGGATTGGCGTTGATTCGTGCGTACTTCAAGGCTCGTGGTGAATACGAGAAGAGAAACGTGTGTTTGATTCCTGTGTCTGCTCATGGTACCAACCCGGCCTCGGCAGCAATGTGTGGCCTCAAGGTAATACCTGTCAAGTGCTTGGAGAACGGTCTGATCGATGTTGAGGATTTGAAGCAAAAAGCCGAGAAGCACAAGGAGAATTTGTGCTCCATTATGCTCACATACCCCTCGACTTACGGTTTGTTCGAGCCAGGAGTGCGCCAATCGATCGATATTGTGCACGCAAATGGAGGTCTTGTATATCTCGATGGTGCCAACATGAACGCCCAAGTGGGGCTCACGTCCCCCGGTGATTTGGGTGCCGATGTTTGTCACTTGAACATTCACAAGACTTTTGCTTTGTCACATGGAGGTGGAGGCCCGGGCCAGGGTCCGGTATGTGTGGTGGAACGTCTTGTCCCTTACTTGCCAACGCACCCACTTGTGGATACGCCGCATGCTACCTCCGAATCAATTGAAGCCGTGAACTCTGCTCCGTTCGGATCTGCTGCTGTCATTCCTGTATCTTACTCATACATCAAGATGTTAGGCGCCAAGGCGTTGCCATATGCATCTGCTCTTGCCATTTTAAACGCGAACTATATGTTGGAACGTTTGAAGGACGCCTACAGTGTGATGTTCATCGACCACAATGCATCTAAAGAAGAAGGTGTGAAGCACTGTGCTCATGAGTTTATTATTGATTTGAGAGAGTTCAAGTCCGTTGGTATTGAGGCGATCGATGTGGCCAAGCGTTTACAGGATTACGGCTTCCATGCGCCAACGATGTCATTCCCTGTGGCTGGAACCTTGATGATTGAGCCCACCGAGTCTGAGAATTTGGAGGAGTTGGATCGTTTCGTCGAGTCGATGTTGTCGATTCGCAAAGAGATCGACGCCTACGCACAGGGAAATGCCCTTGGTCAGGTGTTGAAAAACGCGCCCCACTCGCTCGTTGATGTGGTTTCTACTTCGCAAGAGGAATGGGCCAGTCGAGGTTACACGCGTGAGCAGGCCGCTTACCCTCTTCCTGAGTTGAAGAACAGCAAATGCTGGCCATCGGTGGCACGTTTGGACGACACATACGGAGACATGAACTTGATCTGCACGTGTCCATCTGTCGAAGATCTCGCCGAGGAGTAGGCGCAGTGGTTTAGATTTACATATGGCCGGAGTATCTGCCTAATTTGCAATTAAAGATTATCATCAAATTGATACTTTGTAAAGTGTTACCTTCAAAACTCTAATTGGAAGCTCGCCAGATTCGCCGTTGTATACATAACAAAAAAATTAAAGCAAATTTTAAGATTTCAGAGAGGTGCTGAAGGAGCTAGACAAGAAGTCAACATAAAGCGATTTTTTTCAGCACCATAATGACACTTGCTTCAAAGTCTTTTTGCGTTGTGCTGTCATTTTTGACGTCCCTTTTTTTTTTTTTAATAATGATAACCATATAATTGTGCAATAGTCAATGTAACGCGACCTCTTACGACTCGTCGTCACACCCTAAAAACCTATTTAGTTATAGAAGAAACCTGCAACAGTTCGTTCCATTCCCAAGCTTGGCAAGGCCTTGCCCGGGTTATGTTATCGCCCTGTAGGTTTGATCCTCCTGAGCGCCTCAGACATATCACTTCTCTGGAGCGTAACTAGGGTAGAACTTAATTCCTGGCGCCTGCGAGAGAGATTTTGTGAATCATCCTAACATATCTGTTAAGATAACATAAGTTGGCGTATTGTTTGTTTATGGGAGCGATCATTTCTTGTAAGTTCATTTCTGTTGTCATCCCTAGTTCTTGCCACCAAAATTGCCAACACGAGTTGTAGATATGTGACTCGATATTCGATAATGGTTGAGTTTTAAGGCATAAAATACACCTCGTCTTTGCCGATAACTCCGGTTGGTCATGCTCTGGAACATAAGCTCCCGTGTTGAATTGGTGTAGCCCTTCGAAGTTCTGTTTCAGAAGCTCTCTCCAAAACTTTTTCCCACCTCGTTGTTGACTCTGCTTCCGGACATATCTGTAAGAGAAGACCCGGTTTCAAAACTTCTTGTGCTTCATACTTCTGTTTACTGAGCGATAATGGCGATACCTTGCACAGGTACTCATTCTCTGCTCTGGAAAGAGTAAGCCCATTGGCCTCCTCCCCCACCGTCGAAGGCCGCTCGAGGTATGGGATGATTCTTGTGCTGCCTACCAGTTCTATTGGACCCAGAGACGCAAATTGGCGGTTGCCCACCACATTTGCTTTCAAGGCTTCAATATGTACAAAGAACTTGTGCTTTTTGTCGAGGAGAAAGTCAGCCCAATGAAGGCCGTCCACTCGTCGGACATACGTTTGCTTTTCGTCTATAAAGAACCCCCGCTCGATGTCCTTGCATATGCACTTTCATCTCGAAGAGCCCGTAGCCCCCCTGCTCAAGCCGTGCGTAAAGTGTCTTTTCTCCCACACCTTTAAAACCTTCTTGGATTCTTTTGTCCATATTTTTGAGGTCATACTCTATCATACAGTCAGCTAAACTCCCCATTAGACGGTGTCTAGAGCTGAAACACCAAAAGGTAAATACTTGAAGGAGGATTCTCATCCGGTGTTTCATCACTCTGTAACTAAAAGAATAGGAATGTCAAACTAGAGTCAAGCTCAACAGGGTCTTCTTTCCCCGCTGATTTTGCCAGGCCCATTCCCTTGGCTGTGGTTTCGCTAGATAGTAGATAGGGACAGTGGGAATCTCGTTGATCCATTCATGCGCGTCACTAATTAGATGACGAGGCATTTGGCTACCTTAAGAGAGTCATAGTTACTCTTTGAGCAGACATAGATGTTGGAGGCCTTGGCTCCAGACAAGAGGTCTATCTGCGCGAAACCCTCTTTATAGGTTCTGAATGGCAAACTATTGATTTGTTGGTTCCAGTTGACCCCTTTGATAGGAACCCGTCGACCCTGGTATGCTGTCAACGAAACAAAAAGTCATACGAAAGTAAATGCAATGAAGTTATTTTTTTGATCAGAATCAGTTTTACGGCGCTTAATTTCAACAGAGATGACTCTATGGGCTTATGAACCAGGCCGACAGAATCCTTAGCTGCAGAGTGAGTGCGTGGCAGCTTCTTACCGGGTCGGTTTCCTTAATTGCAAGTTTGAAAAAAAAGATGTCCCAGCAACTTGTCCATCGTTTTTGGCGGCCCAATTCCGAATCTGGCCGAAAGTCCTGCGTATACCCAATCTTATCTCCTGCATACAAGCACCAGGCGTGCGTCTCCATGAAGGTCGGGATCCGCTCCATTCCTTTTATCTTTATACGCTTTATGGACTGGAACACGCTTCGTAATAAGCGGACTTCGGTGTCCGGGATCTCTGCGCTCCCGCTGCTCCAGCACCAGGCATCGCCCCGGTTTGCAATGGCACCCGGCTTCGGCTCATCGCACGATAACTACCGAGTAGGCCCTCTTGATACCAAGGCATCTCACTATGAATCGCTGCATCCGCTCTTTTGTGCAGACTGGACGTCTGCCATGGGTCCTGACCTTGTTGCCGTGAGCTCGTTCCGCGAGGGCTTTCTGAACCGAATTCTGGTGCTTCTGTCTGTTTGCAGGGCGGAGAATGCCGAGGACTCGATCCTAGGTCTGCCGAAAGCGGCCAGTATGGAACCAGAATGGGACTTCGCCTGCATTTCCGAGGCCGCCGTAGAATACCCTGTTACCAATTTACAGTGGGAGCCGCGGGGCCATGAGCGGCTCGCGGCGTCGTCTGACGCGCTCCGAATATATAAGCTTTCGGTGCTGGAATATGCCGACCCGGCGCTTGTACAGACCCACATTCTTGCGAATAACTCTACCGCGGGAAAGGGCTCTGGACTTGATAGCTACGACATCAGTTACTACCCTCCGGTGACGTCATTCGACTGGAACTCCACCGATCCTCTGTTGCTCATTACCCTGAGCGTTGATACTACCTGCACTGTATGGGATCTCTCACGGCTGCGAGCAGCAGGGAGCAATGCCGGATACGACACTGCGCAGGTGAAAACGCAGCTTATTGCCCATGACTCCGAGGTGTTCGACGTGAAGTTCTTGCATATGAGCACCAATGTGTTTGCCAGTGTATCCAACGATGGTTCGATGCGGGTCTTTGATCTCCGATCGCTTGAACATTCTACCATCGTTTACGAGCCCCTGAGTCCCCCGCCAGTAGCCGGGCCCACCGCTGGATCCGGCAATGGGATGGTGGAATTCGCCGCTGCTTCTGACGTTTCGTATAATTCCCAGGCGCTTCTTCGCCTCCTGACGTGTCACGCTGACCAGCACCTTCTTGCCACCGTAGCAGTCAATCTGAACCAGGTCCTAATTATCGACCTCCGCATGCCCGGTTCTCCGGTGCTCACGCTTGATGGCCTGTACGGAGGATTAAATCATGGCGCCATTAACCTGATTGCGTGGCATCCCACTTCAAAACTATTGGCCACTGGTGGAGACGACTGCCAAGCGCTTGTATGGGATTGCAGTGGGGCTGAACCGGTGGTTGATACTCCGCTTCTTGCATATGCCGAGGACTTGGAAGTTAACAACGTATGTTGGAAGCGCGGCGGTCGTGGCAACTGGATGGGCGTCGTCAGTGGACGTGGATTTCAGGCATTAGACACTTACTAGAATTTTCAAGTGAAAAAATTTTGGGAACAAATTTGTCTCGTTCGAAGTGTAGCTGTTTTTATCAGCAACGTGAACGTTTGAAGCAAAATCTGGCACGAAGCAGATTTAATTCGTGTCAATAATCGATATACGCTCTTCTTAATAATATGAAATTTCAGGCGTAGCAAGGACTACTTGAATGGTCACAATACATGGCGTTTTTCGTAGAAAAGAGGTGCGTTCTTTGATGACTACGTTTTTGCTTATTTGATTGACTAATTGCTAATTTGACTACGAGGTATACGAGTGCTGTTTCAAACATCTCGGTTTTCATGGGCGAATTGATCAATTTATAATTGCGTTGCAAATCATCTTTGGAAAAAGATAATCAAAATAGATCGAAAAGAGATGTGGCGGCTGGAAGCAAGACCGATTCATTGCTGTTCCTTTCGAGCCGCATGTCGAGGCAACAAGCAGCCAGGGGGGACAGAATAAAATGAGCAACACTTGGCGTAATGTTTGTTCATATCACCGCGCCAGTTTCCAGGAAATTTCTCACTCCATGTTTTTCGTTTCCACAAGCTCTTTCATTGTTTGTCTCCGTGCAATGTAGCCGTTTTTACCTCAAGGGGCATATAGTGGTCGCATACAAATTGCGTGCATGCGTGGGAATTTTACCTTTGCAATGCGAATCGAAGTCTTGCGCCCGATATCAAAGCGTAACTTAAATTGACTGGATGCATAACTACATGAAAAAAAATGCCCTCCTCAAATATTTGAAGGCTAAGAAAAATTTGCTCAATCACTTAATCATACCGATTGTTGCCTGAGACATTGCTCGATACCTGTACATATCAGAATCGGACCTGTACACGTAAGGGGCTGCGTTTGCCATTTGTGCCTGATCGCGCACGAGGGCAATTTCCCAATGCCAAGCCATGGTTTCAGACCCCCGGCGGCCACATACAAAAGGATTTTTTTTTGATGAAAAAAGAAGTGCTCGCTTTCACTTGAAATACAATTCATGAAATTTGTCGGCCTTCGTCAGTACTCTGACATTTTTTTTTTTTTCATTCCGTTCTTTAGAAAAGTCATTTACGGCTCCTGTGAGCCGCGCGGAAGGAGTGCTTAGTTGCTGGGCTCATAATTTCGTTCCTGCGATGGGATTACGTGCGACACTGTATATCTTCCCCTCCATGCCACACCGTGTTTCATTATCTTATCTAGCCATTCCGTTCGGTATTTCGCTTTCCGAGAACCCGATCTACTTAAAACACCGTATTTGTCACTGGGAATTTCGTGACCAGCGTTTTCGAAACTGTCAGCCCCATTTTGATTTGATCCCATCCAGAAATCCAGCCGCACGTGCTGTGGCCACCATTATCAGAATCCGATCAATTCTCGGACTCGTTTCCCAAGTGATCCAATATAAAGAATCCTTTTTTATCCATTACGAGATTCTTGAACCCAGAGATTGTCACTGCCGCCCGGTCTTTTCCATTTGCTCGAGCGATCCCCGGGGTGTTTTCTTTTTCGCTGTATAGCGCAAGTCCTGTACACAATTCTCAGATTCCTGCACTGGCCCTCTATTCCTGTATTGCCCTCGCTATTCTTAGACCATGAACGACGGTGGGGCCGGATTCTATCTTCAGAACTCCAGTCTGGTTCTCCTGCCGTTGTCCACTGCCACAGCGTCGATTGCGTCTTTCGCCACGATTTCTTCCTCATCTGCATTTTTATCTACCGTGGCCCTGTCCGAAAATTCAGGATCGGTTTCCACTGCCTCGTTCTCATCGCTATTGCTGCAACTGGCTTCACTGCCCATCTCTAGCATTCCCACAACTTCGCTGGCTTCTTCAGCACAAAGTCTGCAAACTGTCTTCTCTCTGGACCTTTCATCCCTGTCGCAAACTTTCGACATGAATTCCTCGCTGACACTTTTGACGGCTCTGGCCTCCAGCAGCACGTTCGCTTCGTCCTCGGACATTCCACAGGCCTTCGTATCGATTCTGTCGGAGCCAACCAGCCTGTTTTCACAAAGCAGTGCCGATACGGAAGCTTTGTCTTCCTCTTCTTTGAACCAGGCGTCTGTTTCCGTGCCGCTGTCATCTTCTGATCCTGCCAGCATTACCAGCATTTCATCTTCACAGACCTCACCACTGGCTTCGTCACTGATTGTTGATCCCAGTTCATTATCATCGTCATCATCATCAGTATCGTCATCTTCATCGACATCGCAACTGCAATCTGCGTCTCCGTCAGTACAGTTGTCTTCCATCCTGTCGACTTCTTCGTCGTCCGCATTCCCATCAAGTTCTTCATTTCTGTCTTCTTCGTTTTCATCTTCATCTTCATCTTCATCCTCGTCTTCGTCTTCGTCTTCGGCATCATCGTCGGAAACAACAGCATCTATTTCCACATCCTCATTCTCGTCCATCTCATCTGCTGATTCAAGCTCGCTGAGCGATCCATGGTCGTGGTCAGCCTCCAGTCTGTCCACAGCTTCAACTTCCAGTCTGGCAGCTGCGCTGTCGTCCGATCTGTTTACATCGCTAATAGCTCTGCTGACGTCCTCGTCCTCTGAGACGTCACTGTCTTCCAGCGATACGTTTAGATCGAGTCTGAGCTCTATGGCATCAATCACCCTGGTCCCTTCATCTTCTTCCAGGGGATACACGACCTCTACCATCAGTGTTTTACCTAATACCACAATAACTACTGTGATCGCGATTTCGACCTCGGTATCTAGCTCGGGCTCAAGTTCCTCCGGCTCGGGCGTGCTGTCGAAAAGTGGAAAAATCATCGGCGGTGTTGTCGGAGCCGTGGGAGGCGCTCTTCTTCTCGGCGTGCTCGCATTGCTAGTCTTCCTCAAACGGAGAAATAAAAGCGTGACCAATCAGCTGCCGGATTTCGCCGATGAGGCTCTTAGCTCTGAAAACGAGAAATCCTCGGGATTCCAGCGACTTTTTGGCGCCAAGGAAAGACCCATGAGCGGCGCAGGTGGCGTTTCCTCATATAACGGACTTGAGAATCAGGTGAACAATAGATCAGCGGCATTAAATACCGCAGGTTCTGATAGCGGGTTCGAATACCGTGGCGTGACGAATAGTAACAATTTGGAGTCTGTGTTTCGTTCAAGCGGCAACAACACGGGACTCAATTCGACGGGACAAAATCTGGGGCCAGAAACCCCGCGACAAGGACATTCACGCTATAATTCTATCATTGTGCCGACGATGGGTACCATGCACGAGGGACAAGCGCAAGGTTCGGAAAGCGAAATTCCCGAAACAAAGGACGTACCTTATCCAACACGTGACGCAGACGCGCTGAGTCTTTTATTTGAAAGTGAGAAGTCGTCAGATTATGGCTCGGATGAAGATTTCCTCTTTACTCCCGGACCACACCACTTCTTTGCTGGGGAGCATCATAGTAACAATTCGCGGCTGCGCTTTACAGAAGAAATTGGATAATCGGCATTATTTTCGATTCGAGATTTCATCAGGAGAATGATATCAGAATCGGCATGAGAGACTTCATTTTGGTGAGTTACCCTCAAAACCATTGCAACACAATTTTAATTCTTGTGTATTATTCTCAAGGAAGGCAAAACCTACTTACCTATTGTCTTTTTCCATTTCTGAGAATCATCGAATTACAGGACAATCGAGACCCGTATGCTTGTATGTCGCGGCCCGCTCGTCAGAACGCTCCAGAGTAGAGGGATGCGCGCTCACGCAAATATGTGCTACACCTGCAATATAGTGTTTTGTCTTTATTTTTGACTAATTGAATGGTAAAGATTTTCAGTCAATTGAAATTGATAAATATTCAATATTAATGAAATAAAAAACGAAAGCACTTGCCTTCGAATTTTTCTGTTACCGTGCGGGACGAATTGCTGCAATGTTCCTCGTTTCCACCTAAACGGTGCTTACTCCCCCAGCTTACTGAGCTTTGCGTTTTAGCTATTTTACAAAGGCAACATCTGGTCTTTTCGCAGTTGTATTTCGACTCTTGGCTGATGGGTCCAGTTGTCCGAGATATTTTCTCGATGCAGTCACTTCTTTGGGTGCTTCGACAAGACGACAGCGTATTACACTCGCATGGTGTTGACTCGATCAATATCTTTCCTTAGGATACGGCTGACCAAGATACGGTTTCTTCGTGAAAATTTAAAAGTTTCTTATTTCTGACATCGAACCCATCTTCCCTTGAACTCTTTGACAAACTGTTTTTGAACGCACACCGCGGCTAATCAATCATGCATGGGGGTTGCCTAGATTAAAATTGTGATGCATCTGACTTTTCAACCTGATGTGCTCTATTGGATCACGAACTTTGTTTTTATAATCGTGAACTACTTATTCTTCAATGGCTGAAAAAACGCTATTGATGCAAGCACATTAGTCCACGTTCCCAATTGATATCTGTAAGGGTTACGATATGGTGTCATCAAGAATAGATGTGCTTACAAGCCTCTCATTAAATGTAAACTTCCTGATGAATCTTTTAGATAGTCTGATTTGTGCTAAATTTACTTAATAATTAATTTATTTGCTAAGCAGAGAGCAGCCAGTTGCGTGAGCGCGCACCCCTCTAATCTGAAGCGTTTCATCGAACAGGCCGCGACATGTGGTCTGTAAAAGAGAAAAGACTGCAACTGGTGGAACAGATACTCACCTGATTTTCCAGGTTTTGAGTCACGACAAAATTGACTTAATTGTAGAGAAAGAATTCTTTCAGTAAAGTTTGGTATTTCACACAAATGGATATCTTCGTGATCGAAAAGAGATTTGTAAACTTGACCTGATATTCTCAGCTTTCACAGAAATCGCTCAGAACAATTGTGGATTTGAAAGCAAAAAAGCGGGTACCAATTTTGTAAAAAGATTGGAAACATGGTTAACACTTTTAAGTATTTCTTGGGATTTTGTAAATCTCAAATGTAAAAAACACCAAAGGTCCAAAATATCATTTTGCAGATTTGCCATTTATCCATATCCTGCCTTTATTCATGATGCACGGGTGCACACGCGCCAGAATTTTCAGTCCTCTTGTCCCGCAACCGAATAAACAGTACTAGACATCTACATACCTCTGTAACCAAAATGTCGGCCAAGAATGTCATGGTGAAATTGATTGTGGGTGCTGGTCAAGCAGCTCCTGCTCCGCCCGTGGGTCCTGCATTGGGATCCAAAGGTGTGAAGGCCATCGATTTCTGTAAAGAGTTCAATGCCCGAACCGCCCATTACCAGCCTGGAACCCCAATCCCGGTGCTTTTGACGGTCAAGCCCGATAGATCTTTCAACTTCGAGATGAAGTCGCCACCTACATCGTGGCTCATATTGAAGGCCGCCAACGCTCCGAAAGGCAGCGATAAGCCCACGCAAAACATCGTGGGTAATATTTCGCTAAAGCACATCTACGAAATCGCAAAGATCAAGAAGACAGATGACAGACATAAAAACGTGGATTTGAAGGCGATTTGTGGCGCGGTGATTCTGACTGCTAGAGCAGTGGGAGTTCTGGTGACGCCATAATAATGATGGGGCATGAAGATGTAAATTAGCATATGTACATAGACAATAAGATTAAATCAAGAATATGATCTAAGCGAGAATTGACTGCGAAGTATTTCACTAAATCCTGATACATATCATTTCATTCACTCAGAATCTTTATAAAAGTAGATACATACGTTACTTCTTTTTCTTTTCGAATGCTGCAATATGTGCTTTCGACTGATCAACGGTCGTATGCTCGTGGTCTGGCGCCTTGAAAACTTGGTAGTCGAAGCTGCCATCACTGTTGACGCGCTCTTCGACAGAACACATGTGAACACTCTTCAACCAAGCATCTTCAAAGCACTCCTCTATAGATATACGACACGCTGGCGCCAATTCCACCATGCGCGCAATCAAGGGTCGGCAGTCTTCAGGTAACGCCAACAATAAGCGGCCTGCGCCTGTCTCGTTTGAAGTGTGAGCGCTGCCATCAGCCAGCTCATTTAGCTGCGTCTTTTCGATTTCTCCTACTGCATCGGAGAGACCGTCCATATTACTCAACCCTGAAGCTTGGTTTGGGGTTTTGAGAAGCAATTCATTGAATGGTATCAGCTCATCACGCGTAGCGAACAATTTAAAGCTGTTGTCAATCATCTTGGGCACCTTCCATGGGAACTTCTTTAACATCATACAACAATAAATTATGGCAACAGACCAAACGTCAACGGGGCGAGGGTCATACTTGGGGAACACGCACGTCTCTGGAGCCAAATAAGGGTCGGAGCCCACGACCCCCAGCGCTTCGATCAAAGTCTTGTTGAAAGGATAGGAGAACACCACGGCGGATCCAAAATCAATAATTTTGACAATACCACGCGAGTCTACCACACAGTTATCAAGCTTCAAGTCTCTGTGAGCCAAGCCCATGGAATGAACGTAATTGACACCGGAGAGAATTTGCTTGAAGCAACAGTCGATCTCCTCGCGAGACATTTGATTGGACATCACGATAGCGAACAAGTCGAAGTCACAATACTCCATCACCTGCAAAAGCCTGTCGTTTTCGATGCAGATTTCCACGGTCTCTATGATATTTGGATGTTTTAAAGTCGAGCCAATACAATATTCACCAGTGATTTTCTTGGCGTAGTCCCGCTTAGTTTCATTTTGATACTTTGCTCGAAATTCTTTCACAGCAAACATTTTCTTGTCGGCGAAGCGCGTGACGAGCCTGACTGAGCCGCCAGCACCAGCACCAAGATTCTCGCCGAATTTACTATAACGTTTGGAGAACGGCAATTGTTGCTGCGAAATCAAACCCAGCACTGAGCCCTTTCGCTCCTGCATGCGCCGTACCGAGGGTGTTCTGCCAAATGGGATTGAGTTGGGTGCAAAGGCATTACCCGGGGACTGTGAATAAGAGGCATCGGAGGCCGTTGGATTCAATGTCAGTGGCACCATTGACCCGCTCATGTGGAAACTGGTCACTGGCGTGGCGCTCGAGGATGAGAAGTTTTGCGAGCGCAAAGAAGAAGAAAGGTTGCTTACGGGAATCGGTTGCGCTGGCGATGATCCGCCCTTTTTGAAAAATCTCTTCAAGTTGGCCATGGAACTGTGCCGGGAGCCACCATTAGCTAGTTGGCCCGAGGACTCGATCGACGAGCTTGACGCTGGAGACACAGTGTAATTGTTGTCCTGCTGCGCATTGTTATACAATGACCCCAAGTCCGTGCTCAGAGCATTGTTACGCGGCGTTTTCAGCAGCTTTTTCAGGCCAAACATAAACGAAAGGCCGGAGTGGGATCCAGCCTGCGAATTTGCTTGCGCCTGCGAGTGTGCCTGCGCAACACGCTGTTTAGACACGACGAAACGCGGCTCAATTGACAGCAGCACGACATGCGGCAGCTGAATGTGAGTCGACGAGATGGGCTGCCCGTTAGGGAGATTCGGCACATGATCCAGTGTGCCACTAGTCATCTGCCACGCGTTGGCCGCGGCGAACCCGGAAATCATAGATCCCGATCTTCCTGCAGAGCCAGGTCTACCATATGAGCCAGGGCCTGGAGTAGCCGCACCATTTGCGTTATTTCCGCGACCGCCGGGAGCGCCGTAAGGAATTGACAGCGACAAACTCTCAGGCCCATAGCCACCGGTAGAGAAGAATGACATGTGCGATACAGAATTTGTTCGATTGACTCTGGGACTAGGAGGA